>OMLM01007384.1:0-91014 GCA_900302695.1 Helostoma temminkii | reverse complement strand
GGGACTCCTATCTCCTCTTCCTACTGTGTAGCTGTCTATGTATTACTTTGTAATCTGTTGGTTCTTTTTTATACTATCTACAGCAAGGTGGTGTGGCTGAGCAAGGGGAAAGCATAGTGGCGGTGTGTTGGAAGAAAGCTGGTGGGACAATTTATCATTCTGTTTCTCCCTTGTCAAGTCAAAACCCAAGACTGTTCTTCTCTTAGCCAAAGAGCAGTGATAACAATAGGCAAACAGTCGAGCTGTTTCTAACATCTGTATTTCACACACAATCCCCCGCTGACTGGGGTTTGAACATTCCCCCTACAGCCCTTGACACAGCAAGCTGTCTGCCGCCTTACTTTGGCAGTTGCTGCACACAAACATACACAGAGACACACGCCAGGAGCTTGCACATACCCCAGCAGAGATGCAGATAAACCGTTGAATAGATAAGGAGCCAGCAAGATGAAATATAAAAACAATTTGACTTGACATACCACATATGCACACACATACTCTCCCTCCACCTCTCCTCTATCCAAGCATTACGAACACAGTCTCAGTTGTTGTCTTTGTGGTGCAGTGAATATATGTATATATTTTAGAAGCCTGAAGAATGATCACAAGTAATTAGAAGAGGTGGAGAAGGAAGTGCTGGTCTTCTTCATGGTTGAATAGAAAAAATATCTGTCTAAATTTTTTTAGCAGTATGTGATCAGAGAATCAGGCAAGAGTGGATGTTCAAAAGCACACACATCATATGATTAAGTGTTACACAGCAATCCAAGACCCACCTTAAAAGAACAATACAACACTGCGCACTATGTGACTACACTGTTTCCCATGTGCATCGTTTTATCATGCACCTCACAAAATATGCCTGATGATTTTTTTCTTCCACTCCAAGTCACTCAAGTTAATTTCTCTGCCGGTATTTCTAGCACCGAAAGTCCAGCTGTTTGTGGCAACTTTACCAGTGTCAAAAAATGTTCTTGACTTTAGAAAGAAAAAATATCACTTAAGATTTTGATCCAACATTTCTTAGACTCTGGCATTTGTAAAATGCAATGGGGAACAGCATTATAGTCCAAGGCATGAGTCTGAATAAAATGTTGCTCTTGGTCAATGACATTTTTAGATCCTATAAAGTCTAATGCATGAGTTACACACTCTACAGAACAAAGTAAAAGTAATATCGCAACTGTTGTGTCCAATAATTACAAAACACCTTATACACATAATCAGTTCATTAATTCATATTCATTACATCTTGCTGATGCAGCACACAATCAAAGGCATAAATTACTATTTTGCATCCATTGTTATTTCTGTGAAAGGAGCACTTTATCTGATAATTGGCATCTGAATCAATGGACATATGGGAAACAAGTAACATCTGATGTGAAAGTAATCATAAACATTAGTTGATTATGCTTAATATGACTTTAGTTTAATGAATCTATAGCTCGTACAGTGCCCCAACAAGAAAAGTACTGATGAGTTATAGAGCAGACTGAATGGTGCCGTTTTGCATTTTGCGATTTGCTTGTAATATTTACCAACATTTTGAATCAGTATTTTTACTACAGTTCCCATATGCTTTACATGACCCAAGTCTGAAGTGACCAATCCACTGTTACAGCTCTGCTGCAGTGGTTAAAAAATGACAAATCTGAATCACTGTTGTCCTCTCTGTAAACATTTAGCATACATTTGATTTACAGTTAATATGCTGCCCAGAGTACAACAAAGCAAAGATACTATAGTCCTTTCACTCTGTTACTCGTGAAGAGCCAGACATCTTGGCTACATATTCGCTCTTTAAAGGTTTAAAGAGAATTTATGGTGACAGTGCAGGTGTCGTTAATAGCAGCAGATCTGATTCATTAGGAAACTAGCTCTGCCACATCCAACAACCAGCACAGACACTTCTCCTCTTGTTGTATTCTTATCCCTGTCACACTATTTTTGCCAGCTACTTCTTTATTTGTATTTATTTTATTTTTTTTATTTTTTATTTTTGCAACAGCATCTAGACTATACAAACATTTTTCACTGCCTCTGGCAGTTTGGCTAGGGTTTGTCTTCCTTCCCTAAAATGAATATATAAGTATTTTGGATTTGCTGTTGAAGCTGACACATGAATTATTTACACATTCACAGGTTAGAGTATCTCCCACCCAGAAACAATGAGCAACAGCAGATTTATGTAGTTTAGAATAATCGTTCAAGTTGGATCTTCTTCAGTTTTGTTCAGATTCTCATCACAAAGACAGGTTTCACCCAGCAGGACATATTATTACCATTTTAATTTAGGCTCAAGTTGTACTCTCTTCCACTCTCCACAGGTCATAAATATGCATCATCAAATAAAAACACAGGCTCAAGCTTACTTAGTCTTGCGTCTCATTTTTATATATTTCAGTTTCTGCTACAGTGCATTACACTGAAGTCTGCAAAACAGAAGTCTCTCAGCAAAACCTTTCTAAGCAGAAACCTTCACACAGCTTTGTGAAGTTGTACCATGAATGGAGCAAGCTGTCTATGCCAAATAGATGAAC
The DNA here is from genome assembly GCA_900302695.1 of Helostoma temminkii. Classification (NCBI taxonomy): domain Eukaryota; kingdom Metazoa; phylum Chordata; class Actinopteri; order Anabantiformes; family Helostomatidae; genus Helostoma; species Helostoma temminkii. The sequence continues at coordinate 88,471 of OMLM01007384.1, read as the reverse complement.
AATGCAAATGGTACAAGTTTCTGCCAATTTGCATGATGAGAAAATGATATGCCGGGCAATGTCCCTGCTGTTGATGAAAAGAAATATGGAAAAGGGTTTCTATATTTAGGATCCCCATGAGCATTCAGGGGGTGGCTTTCTGTGAGCACTGGGATGAAACATTGGTAGTGACTGTTTTTATACCATCATTCGACAGGCATGGTAAGCTACAATTTCAGGAACCACTTTCTTGTCCTTAAGCAGCAGTGATATCTCAGGGTGTAAAATAAAAAAGGAGGTGTATGGAGCACGAAATGCATCAATTTTCCATTTCATGATGGATGTGCATGGGGGGCGTAATGAATGTCTGCTACTGGGGTGTAAGGGCCAGGAGGAGAGACCTGACTGGGCCCCTTTAGTACCACGAGGTAGTGATTACTGCTCATGCCATCATCAGTGCAATAGAGTCCCCTGTTGCAGTTTGGTCCAACCCTCTCTTCTACTCACACCAGGGAAGAGGCAAGCAGCCTGATTATAACCTATACAAGTACAGGTGTAGTGTGTGTGTGTGTGTGTGTGTGTGTGTGTGTCCATTTAGACAGATTATAGTGTATCCTTTACAGCCATACTGCTGTAGCCTTACCTCTGATTAACTCAGTGGGGGTAAAATGACTGTGAGTGCTGCATGGGGACACGAATGAAGAGGGCTCGGAAGGAAAATAATAGTGCAGAAAAGAAAAAAGGGCTGGCTTTGTGAGTGGGTGGACAATTTGACGAAATTGCCCACTTTGGGTGTATGTGCAAGTTCAACCATACTCTTTGTTTTAGTGTATACAGATGTGATAAACCTGACAACTGACTTGAAAATTACTCGAAAACAACAAATCTCCTGAATATTTCCCTTTGCTAATTTTTGTTACATATTTTTGGTCCAGTTTTAATGTATATCATACAATGTTCATAAAAAACTACTTTTCTGTGCCGTTCTTCTGTTCATGTTTTCACAGAGGCAGAGCATGATGGAGCGACCCACACTTTACAAATATTTTCTGTTGCTCTGGCTGTGTAAAACCATCACTGCAGAACTTGGCATTTTCCATTACAGCTTGACAGCTTCTCTCTGAAGTTTGAAAACATCGCCTCATATTTTTCTCAAGCCCTTTGGTTCTCAGCCTCATAACTGTGCTTGGAAAATCCAAGGCAACAAGTTTAGCCTAATAGGCAATTAGCTTTTCAATAAGCCCTACTCACCGTGATTACTGGACTACATTAGTCTGTGATTCCAAGTAAGAAATACTTGCAAGCTAGATAATCATGGGCATGTTGGAAAGTAATTAAAGTTTTGAGGCAGTCAAAAGTATTTTGCATGTCAAGGTAGACATTATGTTTATGGAGTTTGTGCCTGTACACAAGCACTTCCAGAAGCAAATTGAATATAGAGAAAGTTATTTTTTAGTTTACCGCTACTCCAGGAACAGAGCATTCCTCCAGGGGTGCTTAGTTCAGGTTCACTTCACACATTTTGTGTTGCCTCTACACAACACACACTGACACGGCCCTTCTTACTCTCATTTGGAAAGACGGCACAGTATATGCCTCTGCTTCTCAGTGTCCCTGGCCTCTCCTTGGCCCCATATCTTCCTGTTTCCTTGCATCAGCTCCATTTTTGTCTTGAAGTGTCTGTGAGAGCTCCAGTTGTTCACTCCCTCCAGCCTGAGCCAGGAGGGATCGATGAGTGGCCGGGCCTCTTACTGTAATCACTGACCCGTCCCCCAGGCACCATTTGGCCCCTGACCTCCTTTTCCTCAGCTCTGAGTGTGGAGCTTTATTTCTGCAGAGCCAGGTCCAAAAGGTCGTAATGATTTGGGTTCACTTGGGTTACAGCAACTGAGCCTACTGGAACTCTAAAGGCTTTGACAGATTTTGTTCCCATTATTATTCTGACTTCATCGCTGGCATAACTCAGATTAGCAGAATACAGGAGATGCATAGTTCAAGACATCCAGGATGTAGTCTTTATTTCAATTTCCTGATAGTGTCTCAAAGGACGACTCTTAGAACATCATTAAGTTTGTGACAGATTTAAATCTATTTCTGACTGATTTGACAATTTGTGCTTTAGCTGAGGAGTTTCTTCCTCTGAGAGCCTCAAGTATCTAGGCTACGTACCTGAGGGTGTTTTGATAAATCATAACTTAGACAGTCCAGATATTTGTCTCCATGGCAACCATTAACCCTTTTGCATTGCATCTGCAGTACTGCAAAGCATTCCATGGTTCTCAGCATCTAAGAGCAACAATCATAACACACCTCATGAACAGCTAGCAATGAAGGGATGAGAGTTTGATTGATGTCTAGGGTCAGGCAAACAGTTATTTTCCCACACTTACATTATTGGTGTGTGTTACTCACTCTCACTTTGCACGTAGATTTAGCAATGCATCAGGTGAAGACTTTTAGGAGTAATGGTGCTTTGTTTGCTCAGACCCAAAGATGCTCTTCTGAAGAAAAAACATTAATTTCTCAATAGTGAAATCAGATGGCAGACTAAGGATTCTAGCTAATTAAGTGTTCGGCAAGTAGTGTGACAGCACGAACGACGTTGAATAACAACATTGGTCGTTTCGTTGAGGAACATGTGCATAAAGTGGGAGGTTGATAGGGTCATTATTTACAATAACAGCACTCTCCCTGGGATGCTGAATATTTAATCTATCATCTGTGAATCATCCACACAGAGTGATTTCCTCTTCAGTGGGTGCTGCTGCAGCTCCTCTAGTTGACAGTGACAGCTGATAGCAATCATGTCAAATCCTGCTGGCTTTACAACATGCATTGGCATGTTGATACTCTCTATAGCTCTCATGCTATTTCAGTGTGTAGTGAATCATTAAATCATGGTGTGAAATGAAAGGGGTTCCCCACAGACATGAACAGTCATTTGTGAAAATCTCTTGTGTACCCCATCTTGTCTGAATGTTTCAGTATTTAATCAGTGCCTTTAATCTCACACACATTGGGTCGCTGCTTGTTGCACATGACTTCATTCATTCAAACAGACTGTGCTATCAGTGCTGTGAAAAGACTGATTAAGTTGAAAGACTCCATTTGACTTTATTTATTGCAAAGTCAGAAGCAAATGTTCACTTCACCGTGACAGACACTGATTGGCTCTGGGTTTTGCCGATGTTTAATTTGGAGGCTGTCTTTTGGGTTTTATTTTCTATACTATTATGTTGTATTATATTCATTTCTACCACCGATGGCATTCAAGGTACAGTAGCAAGTAGAATATCTAATATAAAAACACATTTATCATGTTGACATCGCAATAATCACATTAAATAACCTCATTATTTAAATGTTGAAAAGTTTGTTACAATAACATCTATGCCCAAATAGGTTTGAATACATTAAGACAGTTAAAACTAATTTATTACTTTACTGTGATGTGCTACAATGCATGTCACACTGAAATGAGAATGCATTCTTAATGGAGTTAGAATAATTAAATTAGAAATGTTTCTGTTACAGAGTATGCATGCTGCAATACAAAGGTTATATTTAAAAGACAAGTGAAGGGAACACCCAGTTAGCTTCCAGCCAGTGGGCTGCCATGTCCCCTGTCCCTCAATATTAGCATCACCCAGTGTCCACCAGGCTCCCTCCCAAAGGTGAGTCAGAGACAAAGCTGCCATTTGTCACCATGGTGCCAAGACCCCTGTATGCTTACTATGTTCTTTCCATACCTCACTTCCTCTCACCATATATATAACAATTATGTGTGTTACTTTAGTGTTACTCAGTCAAAGCCACTGCCATTTACCACAAAAAACGAATGTTATAAACATAGTCATCCATGTAGTAAAAGAAATTATATCTCTTGAATGACAGCTTCAATCAAGTTGGTTCTTTTTCTAAAACCTCACCCTTGTTACCTCTGTGCCAAGTCTGGCTGGGATCCTTCCAGGGGTTTAGGAGCGTATAGAGAACATACACACAAACTTTCTGATTTATATAGATAGATTATTACTATGGCAAGCATCTGCCATAGTAATAATAGATGTTCTTTTTTTGTGGCACAAGCTGTATATTTTTAACATTTTCAGCATAAAGAGTGCAGTGTGCAGAAAACACAATAGAAAGGAAATGGAGAGGTTGGATGCAGAAATAGAGGGCTGAAACCAGCCATTGTTTAGTCTCTGAGGGTTCTAGCTTAAAGGCTACACTTAAAAAAATTGTTTATCCTGGTGCAAATAATAAATAATGAATTAATTGTTTCTTTCTTCAGGGGTCCTTTGCTTTGAAGCAGGGTGAGCTTTGAAAACTTGGCATCAGAGAGAATTTTGCCAGGTAGCTGCCTAATTACACTTCCAAGGCCTGGCTGTCTGATAGATTTTAGTTTTTAACTATCATTAAAGCTGCAGTCTGCCCTCTGAGGCACACACGTCCTTTTAAAAAACATAATAGGGATTAATAACAATTCTGTTGCCGAAGTTTTAGTTTTAACTGAGCCTATGACTGCGGAGCAAAGCCGGGGGACATTTTACACCTTTTTGTAAAGTATAAAAGGTGACATATTGTTATATATTGTTTCAGTATACAACTAAAGGTTCAATGCTGATAAGTCATTGTGTTAAAGTTAAATATGGAGAGGATCAGAAGCAGGTCACACAAGCAAGCTAATTTACGGTTAAACCTTTAGCCAGTGCTGACTTTTATCTTACTGTGCACAGACAAGGAAACATTTGATCAATATCAGTTATCAGTTGTTCGGAAATATTTATAGATCACATGGTTTTGTCTCTGCACACTCTATTTTCTCTGGCCTCCCTCTCTTCTTCCATCAGCATTTTTCTGTTTCAACGTGAAACCCATGTTATCACTTTTATTTTTCTCTTACACTTCACCCTGGACAATCATTCAGAAACCCAATTACACAACAGCTTCTTTGTTTACAACAGGACTTGTCTTAATGCAATAACAGAATGCAATCAGAAAATTCATAGCATGTTCTCTGTATAATCAAGAGTTATTTGTGTGTTTTTGAGTGGGAGGATTGTCAGTGTGACTGCTAGATTGACTAATAAATTGTGACATTCAGGCATAGTGGCCAGGCGTCAGAAGAGATGCAGTATGTATCTCAATAAGTACTTGTCAAGCCTCTTGTGAGAGTAGGTCTTTAAGAAACAGAGCCAATTGCATCTAATTGTATGTAACACTATGTCAAAGCACATTGCTTCTAGAAGTAAAAGCAGGACAGTTAGTGGTGTTAGCCTAGATGATATATGATAACGAGGACACTCATGACCAAATGCAATGCCTATAATGTGACAATAATCTAATATAATTACATGTGGATGAGTCATTATTTGTATGTTTGCTCATCTCTTAGATAATAGTCCTCGTGAGGCAGAAGAGACGGGCACATTTAATGAGTTGGGAGGCACAGAAAGACGGAGGATCAGCGAATGAATAAGAACAAGGTTTTGGAGGTCAGGGGGAAGGTTTGTACACCACAGCACTGCACTGAAATGTTGCACTTATAAAGAATGAATGTATCAGTATGCAAAAACGTACACTGTTTAATGTGATTATGCACACACAGAGAAACAAACCACACACATGCACCACCTCACACAGCATGTCCACTTGCAATTAAATGAACCAGCATATATCTCAGCCTGCACATGTTGATGTCAAATCCTCTCTTCAATGGGAAAGTTGACTTACAACTCCTGTGTGTCATCAAGAGATAAGAGCAATGACTGGTGCATCTCTAACATGAGTCTGAACAATGGTAAAAAAAAAAACATACGTTGCTGTATTTTACAATGGTACAACACATTGCATTAACTCTAACACACATTCTTGACTTTCTCTTGACATTCCCCTTATCTCATGTTTGAGTCATGCTAATGTGAGTGATTGTTAGTCTACTAGTTTGGATGTCTTTAATATTCCCAAATTTAAGATTAGTAGTGTGAACAGGAAACCTCAGACCATCTGTATTTTTATGATTCCTGGTTTGGTTGTGTCTAACTCAGTCATATCCTTCCACATCCTTTTTAACGGCAACTTTTTAGAGGCATGTCTGAGAATGAGGCCTTACTTTTGAAGAAAATCCATTGCAGCAGCAAAGCTTAACCTGTCTTCCATAATACCCAACCTGGCTTGTTGTTTAATTATTAGCAAGACAACAGGACGTGGTAAAGCATCTTGACAAACATTATTCATTCATGCATTTATTCATTAATTCATTTGTTCTGCCCATGTCAATCAAATCCCCAACAATTTCATTAATAAATCAAATGCAGTCCTATTTGTTTGCTCTTCTGCAGGAAGAAGAAACACTGTCCTGTCCATCTAAACTTGCAGTATTTAGAATATTTGTGTGGAAAGGCTTGCTGTGCTGAGACCTAACTCCAGCAGACTGCACATCCTCCTCCTGCGTGCATCTCCCTCCCTTATCATGTGTCTCTAATTCTGATTTCACTCATTGATCTCTTGAATCTCCCCGTACCACCAAGAGTCTCCTTGTTTAATCTATCATTTAAGAGCATTAGTTAGAGAGCGGCCTAGTAAAAATAAAACAGAAACACCCCGCCTGATCCTCCCACTGACAAGTGTGGTTTTTACTAGAAGCATAAAAGTCTGGTGGAATCTCTGTCTCTTTCCGGTGGTGGTAGGTTAAGTAGGTTAGCAATGATTTGGCATTTCAGAGTGCAGAAACAGGAAACATTAAGAGCCCTCACTATTACGCTACATATTAAGATCGGATTCCTTTAGAGTGAGGCTTATTGTAGGCAACTAAGAACCAGGAGAAGAGAAAATGTGAAAGAGTAGTGAAAGGGGAGCTGTGTATAAAGGTGTTGCTTGTTATCATGTTCAAATGGATCAAATGGATTTGCAGCTTATAAGCTCTAATGGCTAATGGCTCTGTTCCTCACAGTATGTGTGAATCAGCTGACTGTTTATATGAATATATGTGTATGTGTATATGTGCACAGGCAGAGTGCAGTTTGCATGTGTGTATTTGCCTGAATTCATATAGGCAATTTCTTCTTTTAATATCTAAGGGGCCTTAGCAGCTCATATGTCTTGACATGACGGACAGGGCCCAAATGGTTTTCCCATCGTTCTGCTGATCCTGTCACATCAATATGAAATGTTGATAGTGCTGCAATCGGTAAGTCGAAGGCTGTTTGGTTTGCACACTCCTTGCAGGCAGCTCTGCTCATTGATTTGTGCTTGGGTTTTTATGGGTTTGGGTTTCCTAACGATTCACCTGCGGTTCTTTTCCTCTTTGACCAGAAAGAGCGTTCCCCTGGGATGTTACTGTATTCTATATCGGTCTGTCTATCTCTGCTGCAGTGAGGCTGAGACACTCTTGTACATTACAAGGCTGTCTGTACAAAGTATCATCCTGGCTACCCCACAGGAAGACCAACAGGTACAATGAGCATCAACATTTTACCTCAACCAATGAAAAGATCCAGGCTTATATTGCAAGTACATATCAAGTGTGAAGGAACAGGTTGTTGAATATCTAGAAGGGAAAGTGATTCAAGGCCAAAGCCAATAATTTCCACTGTTCATAACTATTCTGAATATAAATGCTACAAAACATCCTATATGCAATTACGTGCCATTTTTAAACGTCTTTAACAAAGAGGTATTTAGCAGGTGCATCTATTAGAGCGACTCAGACTGAGAAGTGAGAGTACCTTCTGTAAAAAGCAGCTGTTGCATTTTAATAATGACAAATATGAACCGTAAACTGAAATAGGAATTGCATATCTCGGAGATGGCTGAGTGATTGACGCATCTGCGAGAGCTGTCTAGTAATTGCATCTGACTCCTTCAACAGATACAATGAAGACTAGGTGTGGAGTGGGAGGATAATGGTAGAGGACATCAAAGCATTAGTGACAGCTCTGTAACTTCATATACACAGTGCCGTGCTATCGCTGTTATCAGTGTATCGTGTATCACATGTCTCTCACACAATCCACACACATTAACAGGCATCATACTGTAAGTAATGTGCTGATTTGAGGTGACTGTGGACTATTGACTTCAATAAAATTATAGTGGAATATGCATTTTTTTTCATTCATGGACCAGTCATCATGTAGCACACAATAGCCAAATAGTCTTTTTGGCTCACAGGACCTCTATCTAAGATTAAAAAAAAAGCTTTCCTTTTTCTTTTGTGCTATTAGTTGAGCAAAAAGGAGTCTGATATAAGTCTGTCTGGTTTTGTAATGGCTTGCCGCCACAGGGACATGAGTTTGTTCACTGGAAATCTTAAACAAAGCACAAGGTCTTTTGGCCCTGTCTGATTTGAGAGTGGGGAAAGCAGAATTGGCTATTATCTTGTGGGGGCTGCCGCTGAGAAACATTGGGAGGCTGCAGCCAGACCCCAGGTGCACTGTCATACACAGAGGAAATTGAGCAAACAGGAGATAAGTGAGATAGAGAGCTGTCTTCCTCTGTAGCGCTACGTCACAGAACCATCCCTCACTATTAGGTTTGCACTCCACTCTGTCTGCTCCTCTGCATCAACCTAATCAAAAGTTAACACTTGATAGTGTGCAGTGCATTCTATAAATATGACAAATTGACATGGGTGGAGGTGTGAGGCAGAGACAGAAATGGAAGGGAAGGGATTTATAGTCTGTGCAGACCTGGAACATCCTGAGATGAGTGAATATAGAGACAATGTTCAGTCAGTGTCTGAGCTCTGCCAGACAGGCAGGTAAGACAGCGAGACAAGTTATGGCCATGGTGGGCCACCGCTGTCTATATGTCTGTCTTATGTGAAATGAACATTATTAGAATCAAATACATAAACATGCTCAGACCTATGTCATCTGATGGAAGTGCACTCCCACTCACTCAGAGGAGATGCCAGTGACAGGGACAGGGAATCAGGGGTGGCCTGTGGTGGTCATCACTGCAGCTCATAAGCTTGGTGGAACATAGCAGAAGTGGCAGGCTCCAGATGTGGCAGGCCCAGGGGCCTTGAGCACATGTCTCCACCCATCACAACATACCCCCAGAGTGGGTGGAAAGATGAAGGGGGGCAGTCGCTGCTGGCTTGAATACATCACTTAGATTGAGAAAAAAGAGATTGTTGCACGCCCCAGAAAATTTTGTGTCTCATTTTGGGAGGGAAGGATGGGAAATGTGGGGGCAGTTAATGACTTGTGTGTTATGTGTGTTGTCTGCCCGAGAGAGCAGACGGGCTTGTGTTTCTCTGTGTAGCAGTAATAAAAAGGTAAAAAAAAAAAGAAAAGTTGTGTGAGATCTCAATAAAAAGTAAAACTCTACCTACTGTTTGCACAACTGGCCAACACGGGGATGTATTTTGAAAATGTCACTATGTTGCATCATGCTGGTGGCCAGCCAGCTATGTTTGTCCCAGTGATAAAAATGTCTCTGCAAGTTATGTACTGGAGATACAATGTTGTCGTAACTTCCCTATTCAGCTGTATGTTAAATGCACCAAGGTAATTGTGTGATATATGCCCTATAGTTATTATTACAGATACTCATCCTTTTCCTTCCATGGCAGCCATGTTAACTTGACTCGCTTGTGTGTGGGTGACATTATCATGAAAACACTGAACAAGTGGGAGGCTGCTTGGTCTGCACTGACATGTGTAGTGTGATGACAGGTTGGTGATGTGCTCATTATAGTATGTGGATGCCACATCCACATGCCAAACCGTGTCAATATGTCCTTCCATGTTTTTTTTCCTTTGTGAAATTTACCTCATTTCTAACCATGCAGCAACTAGCACTGCAGTCTTATATCATACATCACTCCAGTCGTGGCCTCGGACCCATAAAATATCCCGTAGTGATTTCCCATGGAAAACATCTGCACTGTTTTACTATTTCTGCCTTTTCTGTCTGTCTCTATAACAACATATGTCATGGAAGTTGTTATGCCCATAATATACAGTACTGGATCAAATTTCATTGGTCACTGGTTAGGGATGGGCTCAGGCAGAGGAAAAAACAGACTCCTGTCACTTCCAAATATATCTTGGACTGGTTGCTTCAATAGATTCTCAGAGGGACTGACCTTTGCCGTAGTCAGTGGATGTGGAGAAAATGGGAGGGGTTGAAAAAGGAGTCACATTATTAATTAATTAAGATATGATCCTGGAGCATTCAGTGTATTCTTTATTCACAAGAACAATATGCGATGGAATTCCAGATGTACAGATACCGTAGTTAGTGATGAACGAAGGTGAGTTTGAGCAAACATAAACACATAAGACTTTATGCATGTCCTTGTATCTCACCAGCAGGGGCCATTTGTGCAAGTCACACTTGTATGTTTTCACATGCTGAGTTAATGCTTGTTTGATTCTTCTGTGTGTACAACAGTGGCAACCCACCTGCTTCAAAACCCCTAGTCGCTTATCCCTCATTACATGTGTATGTGAGTAATGAGGGAGATTATGTTAAAATTCATCTAAAGCATAAATGTTTCTTCTCACTGAGCGTAGACGTATCACCACACTAATGCCAGTCAGCTCCTAGTTACACTGAGAGAGGTAAATAAGTAGAGCTATATGTTTTCTTCACCTATTACTGAAGCACACATCTAGCTGGTCCTGCAGATGAGTCAGTCATGTCCCTGTCTGTGTGTAGCTGGTGTGTGTATGATAACGTTAATGCCAGAAAAAGAGAGAAAGAGCAGCTAAAGCAACCACTCTTTTCAACTGTAGATTATCTCTTGTCCTAATATTAATGATTTATAAAGTGTCACTGAATCAAAATGAGGGAAAGGTGAAGGCTGGAGAACTGAAAGTGGCAGTTAAACAAGCTGTAGAGTGAGGAGCTTATTTTCTTTTCATTTAGTCCAGAGTGGTGATTTGGTGGCTTCGATCGATGCTAGGTAATAAATATATAAATAAAGCATAATGTGAATCTGTTTCTTTTAGATTAGCATGTTAGAGTGCCATCTCATAATGCACTGAGCTGTGAGATAGAGAGAGAAATACAAAAACTAGAGTTTATTACAGTAAAGCAATAAGTGGTAATAAAGGATTTTGTCATTTCCTGTGTGCTGCTCATTGGGCATCACTGGGAGTCTGCAGCATATTTAGTGTTGGTGAGAATGCTGAAACCACACTCTTGGGAGTGCATTTGTTCATGAATAATATTTACTGACATGATCTCTTACTACATGCATGTGTCTTGCTGGAATGTATGACGAAAAAAGGAAAACTTGATTTACATCTCCACAGTCCACACTTGTCTTTGTCTCTTCCCCTCTGTCTTTTTTTAACCAAGCCAACGGTCCAATTATAGGTAGAGGAAACAGCAAGCAGAAGTGCAGAGTGGTGAGTATCGGAATACAATTTATGAATCATTAAGAGAGAGTTGGCATTAATATTTCATAGCCCTTAGACCACCAACAAGTGCTGGAGTGGGTTCCGTAAACAGGCGTGTGCACACACTCACACGCGTGTACATGCACTGTAGAAATAGCCTTGACTGTATTTATGCAGGACTGGATGAATTCATGCACACGGCTCCATATATGCATGTATGGTATACTCATATACAATATTTACCTTCAAACACATACACATACATGCATTAATCACAGATATCTCTTCATAGAAATTTTAATTGCTGTCTGTGGGGAATCTGAAATCAAACCACCAACACAGTCTTCTTTACCTCCTTCTCTTATTGGCTTCTATTCCAAAATGCTCACTCCTCTCTCCCCTCAGCCCTTGAGCATAATTACTCCTCTATCTACAGACAGAGTATTGGTTTCCTCTAACTAAAGAGCAGCAGGCTCCTGCTTCCTCCTATCACTCCAGACCTTAGCTGGGTCGCTTCTCCTAATCACCCACTAAAAGCCTGGAACTATATCAAAGGGGATGTGTGTGTGTGTGTGTGTGCGCGTGTGTGTGTTTGCTTGTGTGTCTCTGTAGAGGTGTATACGTTTGCATGAGCACTTGCTGCTGAGCCATGTGCTCATTTGCCCATGAGTTTGTGGGGATACTGTATGCACACCCCCCCCCTCCCCTCTCACACACAGAGTATTGTGCGTTAGATCAAAGCTATAAAACCCTCTGGGCTTGACACACTCTAGCTGCTGCAGCATCGAAGCCGAGCCGCAGTAATTCTGCTGATACTGTATGCTGCTATTAAAAAAATGTTCAGTGGGGGAGTGAGCTTTTTTCGCACAATGGGGTATCACAGAATTCTCTCATTGTTCTGCAGAAGTGGAGTGTGTGTTGACAGCATAGGAGAGACAGCGGGGACAGTTGGGGAGAAGAAAGGGATATGTGTTCAGTTTTAGATCCCATATCTCATGCCCCTTTCCGCATACATTCCCCTGATTAGTGAGGACATCACGATTTCTAGAGAATCTGGATAGTGTTATTTAGAGAGAGCTTCATTGATGGCCAACGCTAAGCCCACACCCACACATATAAAAAAGAAAATAAAAACAAGCTAGAATATCTACAGCATTCTCTATATGCTCGGAGGGGAATACAATAGCTGAACAGACTGTACAAGAATCGCCCCAGTCATATTTAGATTTCACAGGGAACGTGAGAATGTGTTTTTTTCACCCTCCAGCTTTGTGTTTCAGCTCTTTTCCATCCTTTACGGAGAATAACTGCCAGACATTTCACTGAAAGGGGTGACATGACACAGTGATTGTTGGGTGCAGAGCAGCCGCTGCTGCTGGTAATGGGGGAATGCACAAGCATTTCAGGAGAGGCTGCCAAATGAAAATTCTTTCTGTTCTTGTCACCTATTTTCATTTTGACCATTGGTCAAGGGTCTTGGAGCAAAGTGATGGCGGAAGCTGCAGACAAACGTGGTATTGTTGGTGTCATATCTGGTGAGATAAAGGCTATCTTTCTCCCATGGTCTCTGGTGGTGGAAGGCAGGCAAGATGTCTAAATCAAGAGAAAGGGTCATTGAGGTAGTGGGTCAGGCCACACAAGAGGGAAGTGCACCCGTGTTCTCTTTTTCCACTGCACCCTCATTCATTTTTTCCCACCTTTGTTCCCCATTCACAGGAGAGCATGGGGTTTTGGAACAGCAAAAGTACAGCAGACTTCTGGCTGTTGTCTCTGTGGGAGGACAGGTATAGAAAGAGTCGCATTTCCAAATCCATCTCTTTCTCTTCTTCTCTTTTTTTTTCTTGACACTCTTCTGCTTTACCATGGGAGTCTGATGAATAATGCAGTGAACCACAACCTTTGCAGTTGGAGTTCAGGCCTACTCTGCAGTTCTTCTGATCTGATGAGTGCTTTTGATCCAACACACACAAGAGCACTAAGAGACCTACAGAGGCAAAAGGCATCTGATAGACTGCACTGTACATGATTTACCACTCTGATCCATGAAATGGCAATATTTACCTCAAAGTGAAACCATAAAAAGCAAAAGTCTCTTCTACTTATACAGGAAAAGAGGGATAAACAGAAGTCTACAAAGAAGTTTTAGCTTGAGCTGTCACTGCGACACCCGTGTCTTATAATGTTACTTAGAAAAAAGTTTGTCTTCTGTATCTTTGAATTGTTGGTGCAGAGTTAATATGACAGTCTTGCACCTCTAAGCAAGGTGTTATAGCAGCACGGTGTGAACATAAACTAAATACACACACTTATGTCTTTTACTTTAGTGTCCTGAGTCATAGGCTTTTGCTTACAAATGTCAAAGTCTCTTTCCAGGTGGATAATAGACTCACAAATTGGTTATAATAAAACAACTTATGATTTAGTGCAGAAAACTGGCTCAGCTTAATCAATGTGCTTTGCCCTGAACCTAGACTCCATCCTCTGATCTGCCAATCATCTGACCTCCAAGTCAAAGTTGTCTCTGTTTAAACACCACAAACCATTCTCTCAACCTTATCTCTCACAGAAAAGGTTTGAATAGCACGGTCACACTCAGAGAAAGGAGAGGTGAACGAAAAAGTACAAGATAAGGGTGATGGAAAGAAAGTGGAGAAGAGAGGGCACACCAGTCTCCACAGACCTGAGTGCAGAGATGATCCTAATTAAAATGAGATGTAGAGTTCGAAAAACATTGATCACACAAAACACTCTTCACCCCGGCCACGGAGTCCCAGAGATGTGAGCGATATTAAAAAATAATGAAGAGTCAATCCCCTCAGTTATATCAGGGGTAGGGGATGCAAGGGTGTGAGAGAGGGAGAGTGTTTGGAAACAGAAGGACAGAAGTCTTTAAGTGATCCTGCCAAATGGAACATGAGTAAAGTTGGAAGAGCTGTGTGCAAGAGTGCAGAGAAGAGGACAGGTGAGGAGTCCTTCATCTAAAGGAGGAAAAGAGGGAAAAGCTCCATCACTGTAAGAGAAAAACTCACTTACTCATCATATTGCAGTAGCTAGAGAAAAGTTCAGAAAGTATTATACTTATGCCTATTTATTAGGCCTATTTATGGAGTCAAAAAATCAATTAGTTAAGAGTTTAATGGGTTGAGAGGGCTTATGTGTTGCTAGATTTTGCTGTATGTTGTCTACAACAGGTGAATTTGTAGCAGTAGTAGCTGTGGGACTTTGAGCTCCCAGACTGTTTGGGGGGGTTATCAACCTTGGCAAAGGACTGATGAGTCATTTTGGAGCAGATGGGTTCATTCTCTCCTACGCCATTTAAAACATAGCGAGGGAAACAAAAGAGACAAAGTGAGAAGGTCTACAACCTGTGTTAGTCTTCTTCCTAAATTGTACTAAGTAATCACTTGTAGTGAAACAAGTTAGGTGGGTGGTAATTTGACAGCTGGAGAGAGTGCGGACAAACCAAGCTGAAAAACAAAACAGAAACACTGTGGGGGCGAAGGAGTAAAAGGTGTGTTTGCAATGAAATTTTAACAGAAAGTGCTGCTGTTTGAAAGCCTGGTTATCATGCAGCTTTTCTGGAAAATCTTGGATTCTTTTACAGAAATCTGGTTATTTTTGTGTATCATTCACACACATAAATACACACACGATTCACAGATGGGATCAAAGGCCTGATGGAATTGAACAGAGTGCCCAGTAACTGTCCGTGCCCCTCAGTAAATGATAATATACCTAGTGCTGTTGTTGTTGCTGCTGTTGAGCCCTATGAGCTGTGTGATCATGTTCAAATGCAGGGAAATTGAGGGAGCAAATGGATTTTAGGAGAAAGGATATGTCTGCCAAACCACTCACAGCTGAATACACCGGTCACTGAGCATCACTCAATGATAGATGCTTGTAGGTATTGAAATATGCCATCTGTAATTTTTGTTGCAGGTGCATGTATGCTGGAAATGTGTGCAGTGACATTCAGCCATGCAGCCACACTTACACACCCATTCATTCATTCAGTTCTTTCAAACTGTGATTGCCAGTAGCATTGTGAGTACTGTACGGGGTTAAAATGTGCGTCACAATGCAGACATGTTTCTTAAGAATTTCAAAATGCCATACTGCTAATTTGGAAAACTACTTGACTAAGTGACTTTTTAGACTGCTTTGTGACTGCATTGTGATTGTTCAAAGCTATTTTCTATTCTTCTCCAAAAATATATATATAAACAAATAAAAAATACAAAAACTTGACTAGATGTTAATATTTTGCCGTCTTATGCTGTACTCAACACTATACACCATATGCTTCCACTCTTTTCCTGCTTAGTCTGTCCACTCCTTGAGCTAAGATCCTAGAGAGACAATTTGTGCAGTCCATTAAGGCTTGATGAATTGGATTTAGACCAGCAGATTGGTGTGAATAGAGGTTCTCAGCACACAAGTTGACAACCTCAACTCCCTATCCGCTTTTGCAATAGTGTTGGCTCATCTCTCAAACACATACAGTAACTCATTAACATGGTGCAGAGCTCATGGCTCTATTCACAATAGAAACTTGGCTGACTATCAACTGATATCTATTCTGTGCTATACACAGGCCTGTTTCTTTAAGAGACAACATTTTAATTTCACCAGTCTGGTGTTGAATGATGAGGTCTCAAAGAACCATGCAGAGAAATTATTAAACTCATGTCATGTTGTTGATATGATATCACACATCATGGGAAAAGCTTTTATTCTGGGCTCAGAAATGAGGAAGAGCTTAACACTTTGCTACTTTTCTTAAGCACGTGTTAATGCTGCTCTGAGTTTTAATATAGGAAGTGATAGGGGGAAAATGCTGTGAGAAAAATTAACAGCATACTTCAATTTATTTATTTAGTTATTTATTTATGTTTGCTTTGTCATCTGCACTGTATCAACACACCTTGTTTGCTTAAACTACACATCCAGTCAGTCCTTGTAAAGATGTACAATATTTAAAAGCTTGTATATATTTTTCAAACCACAGATATTCTGGTTCAAACATGTGCTGGTAATTTATTAATTAGGTTTCTTGTTGCTAAAATTGTGATCCAAAATTTAATTATGAAACATTTAGAAAGAGCTAGATACTAATGAATTGGACATGCACAGTGAATGCCGAGTGAATTCCCTCTTGGCTCTTAAAGCTACAGGCCAGTCTGCCTTTCATTTAAACTAAGTGAACAACAGTTCCTCAAAGTGAAATACTGTGGGTGTATTCGATATTGCTTTCGCTGTAATATAAAGCTCGTGGTGGAAAAATTAACAATGGTTAACATGGTTTTCTACAGTCTGATGAAAATGTTACAAATAATTAGAACAAATACATTTTTAAATTTCATTTTAATGCAGATTTTTACTCTGGCTCATTTGTAATATTTCCAGTCAGAGTGACTCATGTTTTTGTTATTACATCTCAAACTGTCTGTGAATATTGCTGATTGCAGAGCTATTAAAAGTAGACACTTATACCAAGTTTTTGTTTTTGAACTTAGTGGTTAAGTTCACAGCAGACCCAACCATTCCATGTGACAAAAGTGACAACATTTAACACATGAATGTAGAAGAGCAGACAAGTATGAATGCAGTCTGTGCTGTAGGTAAATATATGCAGTCATGTGTTTTCACAGTTAAAACAAACTCGAAATAAAATATGAAATGAGCGGCGTTTTCGAACAAGCCAATTTCTGTAAAGGAAAGTCAAAATGTTGGTTGGATACTGTCAAACCTACTGCAAGTTTAATGCAATTACCCTGGAAGTGTCTATGGCACTTTAGCAGAGGCATTAAATATTAATTTCTCCACTTAGAATCCACTGATTCACAGAGAAAAGTGGAAGCCATAGGGCACTTAATGGGATACTTATCACACTTACTCTGGTAGACCCAGTGTTTATCTTGCTATTTAACATTTGCTACACTCAAAATCACACTGCATATTTTTCCATCAACGCTGGGATGAAGCATCTGCTTTGGGTCTGTGGGTGGTAGATTCAAGCGTTTGCACATTTGGGGGGTTTTCTGTCAACATGTGGATGGTGCAAAAGCAAGTGTACAGGATAGTGTTTGTGCATTGTGTGTGGTTTAGTCCCAATCTGATGCTGAATTTTTACAGTGGCCTGTTAAATGCCCAATACTGAAACTCTGCCCTGAAGAGCTGTCAGCCACACAGCTAGCATAGGCCTAATATCTCACATGAACCACAGATTAGTCTCTGTCTGTTGCTCAGGGTGAAATGTGTAATCTCATATCTGAGAAGTGGGAGAAAGAGGAGGAAGGAAAAGCAGGGGATTCTTGCCATTAATGTCTAACCTTTTAAAAATGGATTTACAAGTGTGACGGGATAAGGGCTGAATGTGATCCTGAAAATGTCTTCACCCGTGACAAGAGACAGTGGGAAAAGGAAAGGGAGACAGTGCTCATAATAACATTAAACACACTGTTTTTAATAAATCACCTTTCGTCTCTTATCAAATGCATGAACAAACATGATTAACACCGTATATTTAGCATACTCAGTGCCTTGTTGGACTGATAAACTCTTTTGACAATGCAGCACCAAGTTATTCTCATTATAATATAGCACCTTTAAAAACAGCTGGACACCATCTGTGAAAGTGGCAGAGCTGGAAAATGGTGAAAACAAGCTCCATTAAATCTGTTTTATAAATGACAGAAATAGGTTATAGACCACCATGAGGACTGTGAGCCATGTTACATCACACACAGGTGTACTTCCACACAAGTTTATGGCCATTTTAAGAAGTATTGTCTGTGTGGACAGAGGCTGAAGTAGCGCATGGGTCCATGTTATACAGCTCCTCGTCATATAAGGTTTATGTCTTGCAATTTGTCTGGTGAGGAACTTGATCTCCTGAATTAAACTTCATTGAAATCCTTCCAGTAGTTATTATGACATCTCACTGAACACTTTAATGTTATTGAATCAGCTAAGACTATAGGACTCTTTCATTTTTATACAAAATTTCATGCCAATGTGTCCAGGAGATGTTGGGATATTTCGATCTGGACTAACCCAGCTGGCTCACCAGCCACTTTGGCATACCTCAATCTGCCACCCCATTACCTGTGCCACCTGCCTAATTTTTATAGAGCCCCCTCTTTTGCCAAAAGGTTCTAACCTATCAAGGCAAGGACTTCACTTTGAAGGTGTCCTCTGGCATCTGGCACCAAGACATCAGCAGCATAGCATTTAAGTAACTTTAAATTCTGAGATCTAACCTCCATGCATCAGACATCCTAGTGCCATCTCATCTCCACGTAAACTACACATTTGTACCTATGATATGATGATGATTGTACATATAATTTAAATGTAATACATTAAACCAGACCACCTTCTTCAATTTCCTGAGTGTTCAGTTGCTGCCTATTAAATCCCACCACTGTAATCAGATGATCAATGTTATTCAATTCACCTGTCACTGAATTCAGTGTTGTGGCTGACTGGTGTATGATGTTTGTGTGGCTATAACACATAGATAGCCATACTGTTTAATCCAAGTGGGATATTGCTTTCCTAGTTAACAATGATGTAAAGACAAAGCCACATCTATGAGCAGGATTGTGGCTATATAGACAAATGTAAACAGTTTAAATTTATTGTTGATTTAATGTCTCAGGGGGTTTGTAGGTAGTCGTAAAAAGATTAAATAACACTAACATTACATTTAAAGTATGAACTGATAGCAATGTCCATATGCAAACACTGATGAATGTATACACTGTGAGCTCTGAGACAGTCCTGAGAATAATCTGGCACATCAGCCAACACATCAGTGGAGCAGTAGGGAAATAAGGTAAGCTTTTAAAAAGGTTAAAGATTTCTCTGGCTGACTGGCTGGGGGTATGGTCATAGGCTCACTGTCTTCATCTCTTGTTTTCACAAACACACCCACACGCATGACCAGAGGAAAATGTTACGAGATGGCAACTAGCATCTTGCTGGGAACAAGCAAACGATGATCGATGGTAGTCTAGTCATTGGACTTGATCAGCCAAATTTCATCACTGTTCAAACACATTACTGTCTCTTCCAACTGGCAGCACGGTCTGAACAAAATCCATAGATCCACACAGACAGCATCACAGTTATTGTCTTCACTCTTGCATTCAGCCACAAGGTGTTAGCACAGGCATTCTGCATGACTGACAGTAAGAGATTAGCAAGATTAGCAAGTTCTTACCTTATGGTTCTTAATGTTCTAAAATATTTTCAATTCTTATCAATATTAAACCATCACTTAGTTGCCTAGTGTGCACTGATATCCTCAACATTTGTAGTACAGAGAGCAGCATTCTTACTTTAAGTCATAATCCCCTCTTGCTCATAAAAAGTGAGGCTTTTTATTGCTGCACAAGACAATTATTACAACCGTCCTTGCAGAGACAGCCATGACTCCTAGTGGGGACTTGTGGAATGTGTTTTCACTTCTCATCCAATTCATCATAACATGAAACGGTGTATTCACAAGAGCCTTTAGGATCTTACAAGGTGTTTATATTCACATTCCAATATACTACTACCATGAGTACAGCCACACCTCTAGCTAGGGAATGAGAAAGGGCTCTCCTCCTATCCAGCAGTGGTGTTGGATAACATCTAAGTAAGGAAATAGAAAAATGATCCTGCAGGTGCTTTAGTGGAGTAGAAAAAAAAAACACAACACACAACAAATCCTTCAAATCTGTTGCTTAGTTCAAATGTAGCTGGGGAGGTGATGGGGAACATCTGAGGAATAGGGAGGACCATAGGCAAAGGACACTGAGTTGTCAAGCATTTGAAGAAGTGGATCCCTGGGACAGAAGTCTTCAGATCATCCATGACCAGTTCAGCATAATCACTGCACATATAACTCAACAGGACAGTTTGAACTTTAAGTTTCAAAGTGTGTCTCACATTACTCTGCATAACTGTTGATTTTAATCTTGCAAAAAGCTTTAGTGACGCCAACATAAAAAAGCAGTTTCAACCTCAGGTGTCAGTCTTTGTACATTTGCCTTTACATGGGAAATGTCTCGTTTGCATTCTCAGGCACAGCATTTGCCACACATCAATCTTCCTCCCCTTTTTTGAATGGTGTCGTCCTCCATATTTTCTGAGTACATTAAATCCATGTCCTCTAAGTGCTTATAATATTAAAATAATGTTACATAAAGTAAGCAGCAGATCAAAACATATTCTTTGAGTAATTGCAAAATAAGAACACATACAAGATATAAGAAGTAGATGAGCTAAGCAAACACAGGTTCTGGTAGGTTAAAGAAATCCTGTAAACCACTGTAAAAACAATACAGCTTTAGATACAATAAATCCTCACCTTTAATTATAGTTCCAATAAAAAACAAAAAAGTTCAAGCTCAGTATACTTTGGAAAACAGGCCTGGCTCAGACCACTTCAGCACTGAATGACCCCAACCTTGTTCTAAGTGAAATGGGAGCCAGTCTTGACCCATCTGTGATTTTGATTGCATTACACTGTGTTTACAGTCTTCAACTAAAACAATAAACCTTATTAAACATGCTGTCATAAACTTTATTCCCCTTATCATTACATGTTTTTTATTACATGTTTTTGAGGTGTCACTTTGAGCCAGAGCAGCAATTAACTTCAAGCAACTGAAGGTGTAAAGTTTGCGCTGGAAATAAGTATATAAAAAAAGAGCAACGTTAAGAAAGTGCCATGTATATAAGCCATTCTATACTGTAAATGTCATTGTTATTATGCTAGGTGAAAAGCCAACAAATAAAGCCTGACTTTATTTTACTCTCTGACACTTATGTGTTAAAAATGTGATAACCCTATTGCACCTTAGTGGGTGCTTGAGTGAAAACGATACCTATTCTATTAGCACATCTCAAGTCACAATATAACAGCTGCAGGTACTCACATAGCTCTATAAGAGGGATGTCACAGCGCAACCACTCCGAAATAATCTCCAAAGTACTCAAGATAATCAGGCATTCATCAGATCATTCATCATTCCTTCTTTTTCACCAGCTCTACCTGTAACGGATTCCTTTGCCAAAAACCCTTCTTAGGGGTCCTCTGGCATCTATGCCAACTACATCAAACTAGTGGAACATAAACATAGCTCTTTGAATATATACCCCTTAAACTTGACCTAGCTGTAGCTGTGAGTAACATCTGTCATTTGCTGAAGACATAAGGGAAAAGAAACTGTGATGCTGTCTGCATGCCTGCCCTTACATGTGGCTGCTCTGTTATCTTGCACACAGCTTCTCCACACCCAAACTATGAGAAATAACAACTCCTGCTGAAGCCATGTGTCATGTTAAGGTGTTATGTAGAAAGAATTTATATCAGGCTAACAGCATGTGAGCATATTCATCCTACAATCAGACAGCAGATAAAGCTGTGGAAGTATGACATAAGTGAGTTGGATAGTGAATGAGTAATACTGGTGACTGACTTATAGTGTGGAGACACAGGCAGCTTAATCTTTCTGCCAGCTCTCTGCCTGACATACATTCCGTAAAAAACAGAACAAAGTGTAGCATAGTCAGAGGTGATGTTCACTCTGTTGTGTTACAAAAAAATGTTTGTACTTTATTCATAGTAAAATAAAAGACTTTGATTGCAATGAAGAAAAGAGACTTGCCGAGATGGAAGCACAGCACTATGTGAGGCTTGCACTGAGAAAAACAAGGGAAGAGATGCAATATAATACTAAAAGCTAATATACAGTAAGTGAGTCACATGTTTTTCTTTTCTTTTCAGTGAAACATCTCACTTTTACCGTGTTGTTTTTTTGTTTTGTTTTTTTTTTTGCATTTGCTGAGAGGAAAAACTAAAGCCCTTGGTCCTGACGAGAACAGAGCACGTTGGCTCAGCTCTGAATAGACTTTTCATTACACACATAAATCAAGTCACACACATACTAGACCACAGGCTATCCATTTGGGGAAATGCAGAAAATGCCTGTAAGAAAAGAATATAGCAGTATTTAGCTTGTCTGTGACAATAACATAGAGGCAAATGTGGAAGTATTTTAAATGGTCACAATAAACCAAAACTCTTCAAACTAGCTTCAGTGATACCAGTGGGTGATGTCACACTTTACTATATCCAGTTTATATACTGTCTGTTGAATAGAAATCATGTATTAAAGTGCACTATTTCACATGTAATTATTTTGCATCCCAACTTAGCCTGAATGTCCTATACAATTGGAACTCAGTGGCAATGTTATAAAAATCTATGTTTTTGTTTGTAATTCATGAAAGAGCAGATTCAGCTCCACAAGGACAGAGAAACAATATGATAAAAGATGAGGTGGGGGATCCAGTTATGCATCAGTACACTTCCAGCAGCCTTTTTTAGCATGCATGTGTGCCTTGCACTTTATGCCTTAGAGATGACTAAAATCCACAAGGATGGGGAAAAGATGTTATGATCAAAGACAGCATGTGGAAAGGTATTCATTTCTATCAGCCTGCAATAGCATTCTTATTTACCATCCTCATATTTTTGTCGATGCCTTTGGGGAAAAAGGTTGAACAAGTTATTTTAAGCAGACATTAATCTTTATTTAAACTCAACTCACAAAAACTTCCAGAAAGCAGGTCAAAAGGTTGTTCTGTTGATACCACTTAAACCTCTGGGACGTGAAATGAGGAAGAGAAAATCCTCTATAGCCTGTCTAGCTGCCCGAAGATCTAAATAATATTTCCTTGTAAATACACTGTCATCTTTGCTCAGTTTCCCGAGATAAATGAAGTTAAACATTTATTTATTGGCAGTGGAACAGAGAAAAACGATATATGGATCAGTTTGTAAGTAGAAATCAGGACTGGGATAATTCCTGACTCAGAAAAGCTGCACAGCTGATACACACAAAGTGTCCAGACAAAGACAAAGAGCACAGAAATGAGAAGAAAGTGAGTGAGAGAATGCTCCTCTGGGTCATTAGGCTGCCGACGGACACATGCAGGTGTTATCTCATCTTTCATTCTTTCACTTTCTTTGTCAGCAGAGTCAGATCAGAAAGATATGAGGTCATTGAGCCATGTTCACTGAAGCTGACATGTGCTGGAGATTCTGCTGCAAATGAAGACACATCATAGAACCTGTGGATACTAATTGTCCCCCTACATTTCCGCAAAACCACAACACCGCGGCTGGTTCAGATTAAAATAAGATGCTCTGTCCATTTATCCAGGCATTTGCCTGTGGATATGTCATGTGTCGTATTCTGTACAACGGTGATGAACAGTTAACTCTGACATTTCCACCTAACTTTCATTATTAGATCGTCTACTGTCAGATAAAGCTGTGATAAGACAATACGGTGCTGCCTTGGCAGCTATACAGATGAATCCAGACACATCAGACAAGACAAATAGATCTCAGCTAATGCTGACAGAGCACCCTGGGTGAAAAATTTAGACAGACTTTCAATCATATGTTTGACAAGTGGGACATATTCAAGCGAGAAGATCTCAGTTTCCATAATTTCAAACTCCATAATCCATTTCTGTCCCCTGTCAGAACAGAAATGAATGATTCACTAAGAAACCAAGTCACCTTGGGTGAATCTATGACTCTCACATGCAATTTCATGTTATTAGAAGTGTGAAAACAATTCTGACAGAACAAAAGGCACAACATGCAAATAATAAGTGATTTTCACACATTTGGTGAATGTATGTCTGTGAGTTGCGTGTTTACAGGTTTGACATTGAGGAAAAAGTCAGCTTCACATGCATTAAGGATGCCAACTTGGGTGCAACTGAAATGTGGTGTAGACACCTCGCTGATGCAAAAAATGCAGTGCTGTGTATTTGCCTCCTTCCTTCCTTTTTTATTCACATTAACTTTTCTTTGTACTTAAATTAACGACCAGTTTATGAATAAAAGAGATAATTCTTGTGGCAGATGAGCTGCACAGCTAATACACACATAAGGTGTCCAGACACAGACAAAGAGCACAGAAAACAAGGAGTAAGATTAAGAAGTGTGTGAGAGAATGCTCCTCTGGGTCATTAGTCTACAGACAGACACATGGCAGACACACATCATCTTTCATTCTCTCCCTTTTTGGACACGAAGCAGAAAGGTATGAGAGCACTATGTTAATAACCACCTTATGCATGTAAGTACAATATTCTTAAAACAGGTACACAGGTAAAACATTAAAGACCAGTCATCAAAAAACTGCGTAGAGCTAACAGATTAAGGCAAAGTCTGGGAATAATTCTGTGGCTTTATCACTGTGAGCAATCTTTTCACATGGAAGGAGTCATGAGAACCATTGTGAATATTGAAATATTTATTATAGCTGCTTTAAAGTAGAAATGCAGACTTTTAAGTATAAATATTTCAGAGGCCAAAATGCCAGTGAGCAGGGAATTGATCAATTCAGACCAGAGGCAAACACTGAATTTCAGAATCACTGATTCCATCTGTGTCTATTTCACCATGTCAGAAGTGAAGGCAGACACGTCAAACATGCTCAAAATATTTATTTGCTGCTGCCACTCTGGAAAAGGCAGTTATATACTGTAACAAAGACATGAAAGTTTGATTTGTATCCTTTTTCCCGTCTATTCACATTTTTCCAAATTGTGACAGAGATCATATGCTGATCATAATTTATGTTTTACAAAAATTAATTAAAAACACTCTAATATTTACGACATAACTCAATAGCGTGAGACAGAGTACCAGCTTTTCATGTTTTGCTTAAAAGAGGAAAGGGACAGTGAAACAATTTAGAAAGTAAATTAGTAGTATGGTAAGGACAACCCAATTTGACTGCCACTGGGTAAATGAGTTGCTGTGCCAAAATGAGTCCTCCTCAAACAAAACATTCAATGAGCATCATTTGTCCCCTGCAGTGGTTTTAAATGATGCCACGAGGTAGCTCTGCTGCATCACAATTACAAAGAAGTCTTTGCTCCATTAACATAAGCAAGCTATTTTACTTCAGTGAGATTGTACTAAAGGTCTTAAGGGCCTCAGAGGTAATAGAGAAGCTGCATAATATATGATATGAATAAAGACTGTAATGATTTAAAATAGAGTATGCTTCCGCTGCTTTTCTTAGATGTAGTGTAAGTAAAATGGATGTTCTGCAGTGAGCTAGAATAAATAGAATCTGTCAAAAAAAAGACACATTGACGACTACTGTGCATAGTCTGACTGTGACACACGTATCTCAACGAACTACTAGACAGGCGGTTTGTTTGAGCACATTTTGCACCGTGTGACTGTTTTGTCTATTCTGATACGATTCAATTTATTGGAAATTGGCTGAATGAGCCACCTGTGTCTGTCTGACACAATTATCTGATATCAGACAAGAATAGGATCTAATCTGCTACCATCTAATCTCACTCAAGGAGGTAGAAAATTCATTTAAAGGCGTGTGATGAAGAAGAATGCTGAGTAAATAGTAATGATACAGCAAGATTCGCAAAGATTATGAAAAAGTGAGAAAAACTCTCACTCACAAGGATACGTAATGCTGAAAGTAGATTAGGAGCATAAACTGTCAACAAATAAGTGGTAGTTATTATACCAGCTAACAAAATCTAAGTTTGTCAGCTAGGTGTTTTTGCAAAAAACTGCATGTAAATCCCTGTTATTAGGACAATAGAAGCATGGCAGGTATTACAGTCCTATTAAAGTGGCATTAAATTAAATAGCCATATTTGTAGCAAGTAGTGAATAAAGAGAGAGACCATGTAACTTTTGGTCTCCTTTCTCAGTTAAGGCACATCAATGGAGCCCACCTCTAAGTGAATATATGATTATCTGTGGAGCAAAAAAAGTCCAAAAATGGTACACAGGCCATAGAAACTGCCAATTCAACCTCCAGTCCTCCCTCCCCTCTTGCTGGCCATAAAACGCTGTGTAATAGGATTCCTAAGCTTTTCCAGTGACTGCTTCCACTATCACACAGACATTTAAGTGCACTAATCCATGACAAATTGTCTCATCTGATCCATGACAAATCGTCTGAGGGGCCAATAGAGACAAGGAGATGGAGCGAGGGAGGTGTGTGGGGGCGGGGGCAAGAGGATGGAGGGCTGGGGGAGGAGGCTCGCCGCGGAGAGAGTGCTGCTCGGCACCTGAATGATCAGACAGTTATTGCGTAGTTTTTTAGAAAGGTGCTTTCATTACCTCGAAGGGCATGCTGCGTGATAGAAAGAGAGAGAGGGGGGAAGCTGGTGGGGGGGTGTCACATAGAGCTGATGAGCTCTCTACCTAAGCCCACAATTTTCAAAGCAATTATAATCCCATATGGAGGTAGATTATAGAATATAAGTTCCTGTTCATGTTCATGTTGGCAAAAAGGCAGGATTTGTAGATGTCATGTTCACAAAATGAATGCGTCTAATTAAATATGTGTCATCATTCTGTAGTTTATTATATGGTACACACACACAAGTGGATATTTAATCAAGCAAACAGCATGGATAAAAACATGGCCTTATAAAAAGATATTATACAACCTTAAGCAGTAATAATTTGGATGTGCTTGTGCATGTAAATGTACACATGTGACTTAGACTGTGTGACTCTGTGTGACAGGAGCAACTTCTGCCACACTGATCAAACACCCACTAACAAAAATATCAGGTTTCATCCATTCAAGGGTCTGTAATTTATTTTAATTTCCTTTACCATCCGCTGTCACATTAATTATTCCCCGCTGTAAATAAAGCTGATTAAATGGCAAAACAAAGTCAGAGAGCCTGTATGAAAAGCTGCTCCTGTGGATAGTACGCATGGATCTGATGTTTATACTGTAAAACTCTTAAAGCTCCACAGAAGAAGTGAAGCAGCAAGACTACCTCTTTAAAGATGGTGTAAAAAAGTTTGTATTCACTTCTGTGTTTTTGTTGTATATGTATTATGATGATTCTGAGAGCTATTGAAATTAGCTGAGAACAGTATGTGGATTTATGTTTGCGAGCCAGTAAAACAAAATTCTTAACATCCCTAAACATTACCAGTAAAATTATCAGTCTTGTGAAGCAGCCATTATCTCAAAAATGGAATAGAGGAAAAAAACAAACAAACAAATCAGGTTATTCTGTCTGCATGTATGACTTCTGGGATTGCATCCTGTCCTTATTTACTAAATAACAACTTTCCCACTGTAAATCAAGTCCAAATCATACAGTATTTTAACCAGCAGCATTTTTGAAGTCAGTAATACATTTAACTTCCATCCCTGCATATGATCATACTGGTAATCCTGTTTGAACGCATGTTGGCTAATTAAAGTAATTATATCTTTTATCCACTGTTTTCCACACTGGGGTAGCATTACAGTACACTAAACAATGGACTCATTAAAATGTTTCCAATCAGCTCCGATTCTCAAGCCATTTTAAACCAATGGATGAAAACATAACCGCAATTCCACTGAGTTGGTTATAAGTACTTTCAGCTTTTTTGCAGTAAGATTTTTCATGTACAGGGATATTGCTCATGCCTATGGCTGCCAGTCTCAGCTTAATCACATTTCATTTCAGCCTTTGATTATGATAGATTTTAAATGAACAGCGGGTAACCTACATATTAAGTAATTTAATAATGTATGAAGTACAGTTCTGTAATGGTGTGTATATATATATATATATGGACTGCCTTTTCATCACTGGTGACAAAAATGCTCAAACTAAATGTCAGCAAGGGACTGCGATCAAAGCATACTAACAAGCTAGCAGAGTTAGTTTTACAGCTGCACCTGGTACAGGAATGTTTCTGCTCTATGAGATGTGAGACTATTAAACTGCCCTGTCGGTGTCACAGTAAAACAAAGTAGCATCTAAGGTGTTATATTCAGACTGCCCCTCTGGGTGTTAATACATTATGAACATAACTACAGTATAATACCTCCAGCTGAACAAGAGTAAAAAAATACAATAACCGCTTAGTGATACAGTAATACTGTGTAACAACGAGTAGAGAACACATCGGGGAGCACTTTCATTTAACACTAAAGACAGCTAATCTACGGTAACTTCTGCCAACGATGTACCAACAGTGTAAATTAGTTACACTTTTACTGATTTGTGACGGAGACCAATACAATGTGCTGTCAAGAGTGGCCTGGTTTGTGCAGTGGCATTCTTGGCAGTGAGCACTTCTGCTCACTGTGTTGGCAGGTGGAGGAAGCGCAGAGCCAGATTTGTGTGTCATGTCACATTCAGCTCATCTGTCAATGTAGTGGATTATTTCTTGAGAGACCAGAATTGGCTGCCCAGAATCAGGCCGCCATCAATCTTCAGATGCTCGGACAGGATGCAGGGGAGGCTTTGGGAAGCAGAGGCTCATGGGAAAGAGAGCGGCTGCTCGCTTCCTGAGCAGGTGACGAAGCAGTGAAGCAGTCAGGCAACTCGTTACTCAATCTCCACCTTAGCGGTGACTATGGCGATTTGTCAAAGAGAGGTTAGAAAATAATAAATAAATGCAATCTTGAAACTTTATCTCCGCAGTCACGTTCCAGTGCCATCGCTGCCATCAACACTGTCAGCTGATTTCTCAAACATTTTTAGATGCTTCAACATGCTGGAGGATTTCATCTGTACCTAGCTCAGCATGACCTTCACTTCCCCTCCTCAGACCAACACAGCTGTATATTTCGAACATGTGGCATGCTTTGTGAGTTTTTGTATCACTCACTGTCTCAGACAGTTGGTCAGGCTGCATGCCAAGATCCACAAAATTTTATTTCAGGACATCGTTTCTTACAAGATACCAAACCCCTATTTCATTTCAAGACCGAGCCTTTGGCTGTCCAAAAGACAATACAAGAACACAGCATGCCATATTGCGAAGCACAGGAAAGGAGCTTCATGTTAGTTTTGCCAGCAATTTTGAAGCTTGTGAAACAATAATCTCAGCAAATGGGTGACATATGTAAGTCTAAAATAAAATGCTATTTCGATTACTTTTTTATCAGCACAGAAAGGGTTTTAATTATTGTATTTCACACACCCTATTAATGGAACCATTCTACAACTTAATTTACTGCATGGCAGTAAATTAAGTTTAGAAACACATAAATGTTATTCCATTACAAAAAAACAACAAACCATGAAAGCCAAAGGATTTTTCAAAACAT
Organism: Helostoma temminkii; assembly: GCA_900302695.1. Classification (NCBI taxonomy): domain Eukaryota; kingdom Metazoa; phylum Chordata; class Actinopteri; order Anabantiformes; family Helostomatidae; genus Helostoma; species Helostoma temminkii. The sequence continues at coordinate 58,989 of OMLM01007384.1, read as the reverse complement.
CTCTTTTTTTGCCACGTCCTACATAGCCATATCTATTTATATCTGAGGGCTCTGGCCTCAATGAAACCAGAGAGCTCCTCAAATTATAAAATCAATTCTAATTCAAATATTCATCATAGCATTTCAATTCTGAGAGAGCAGTTCTGGTTAGATCGGTTAGCGCCACTCCACAGCTGAGTAAGATTGATGTCAGCCTAATCCTCTTAAAAAAACATGATATACAGTAAATTGTACAGTTGCAGAGCAGCCGGAAAAGACAGAAATGCTTTCTCTCTGAGCACCCAGTTGTGAAAGACCATTATCCCTGGCAAGCCTGCTGATTAGGACAGTAAAATATCATAACATACCACCAGATTATGATTGTCAGCACCAATTATGGCTGTCATACATCTCAGTTTGTGTGATATTAAAAGTTTCCTGGAGAGTGCATTTGCTAAAATAACTATGAAGTTATGAATTTGAGTCTTAGGTTGAATCAGTCCAATAATACACATGAAATCTGAGACCTTAAAACTGAAATGAACGCACTGCATCCTCTCAGACCTGATGTTCCCTCAACATAACTCCTGCGTCCCAAAAGGCCTCATGAAAATGCCACACCGTAATGGCCTCAGTGAAGAAATTGTGCACGAGTGCAGACATGTACATGTCCATACCTTCCTTAGCGGTGTATGTAAGTGTGTGAGTTGATTGGTCTGACAGGAAACCTTCCAGAGGACTCTCAGCCATAACCATCACTTGGCTGAATGAGTCTTCTACGCTGGAGGTGGTGGTTTGAGAGAAGGGGCTATTTTTTTCCCCCTTCTTCCCCTTTGGGACCACTGCATTATTCAAAAGACACTTACTGAGCCTTGCACTTCCTTGTACATCTTTGGCACCAAGCTCAACTTGCCAACCAGTCACAAAAAATAAAAAGAACAAAAAAAAAAAAAAAAACACAGTAAAACTCGAAGCCAGCTTTTAAAAATTCACTCGGAGCTCTCTGTCGCTCATCCTTTACCCTCTTGTTCCAATTAATGAGGCTGGATACTTTGAGAACTTTCTATCTATCATAGCGGGGATTTTCATGTGTCAGCTGTTCCACAGAAAAAGTAAGCCAATTCTCCGACATGCTTAAAGTCACAACACAAGCATGGACAATTCAATACTGGATATTTTTCCTCTTGCTGTGCTTCAATTACTGTCATTTTGCTTGGCAACGCAACACTCACAAAGGGAAAGCAGGCAGAAGATAGCACTTTGCTTCCAAAGAACACCTCACTTTTTACTGGGGTTCAGCATGAAAGTCTGCGAAAGCCTTTCCCTTCCCTGTAACACTTCCATATTCTACTATAGCACTGCTTGTAGGATTTTCCATAATCACCGAATTAGTTCCGCTTGGCATCTACCCTTCGACTTTCTTACTACAGTGCTGAACATGTTGTGCTTAATTACCAAACATTTCCAGTGTACAAGAGGGAAACATAGTTGTCATTTCCATCTGAGTCACAGTGATCAGATGCTCTTGTGGCTATCCGAACAATAATTTTTGCCTACAGCTTATCTTATTTTTAACAGTCTGTCAGCAAGATTCATGGCGCAGTAGGCAAGAATTCCTCACCACACACAGAACCATCTTCCTACCACCTATGTCACAATGTTTGAAGATGGTCTTTGTCTCACAGGGCTTCAGTGTTCAGATCTCAACAGATGCAGGTAGCTCAGCCAAAGTCTTAAAAACATATTCTTTCCACAAATAGGACAACATTAATACACATATCCAGTATAGATTTCAGCATGCCTACTTATAGATATATAAAATGCAGTTGGAATCACAATTAGTAATGTTTTCCATGCATATTCTATGACTGTGAGCATGGTGAATCACCATGTTACAGTGCTATAGCAAATCATTCTGACATACTGCAGCAGTATCTGGCTGTTGGTTAAAAAAAACTGAGACCTGCTTCCCTATCGAGAGGGCAATGCCTCACACTGTAACACAGTGCTGTGAAGCTGAAATCTGACAAAGAGGTACACATACCCAGCGTGAGAATGTCGGTGCGCCCGGGCCGGGCTACATGGTGCTGCTGGATGGTCTGGTAGAGCGTGGCCTGGCACAACAGCAGGAAGCCAAGGCTAATCCACATGACCAACAACCAGGACATGGTAAGGCCGGGTCTGCAGGACGGCACACAGTGGAGTGGGAAGCGAGAACAGAATTGCATTATATCATGTTACATATCTTCTGAAATAGACCAATATGTGTGCTAGATTTACTTATGTGCATTTCCATAACACACAGAAGGAAAAAAGACACACAAGACAGAGGCTTCAAGGGAAAAAGCCTACAGACAATATACCCAAACAATGGCACAACACAAACTTCTCACTGTGTGTCTTGAACAAACCTGAAAGGACCACACAAAAGTGACAGATCAAATGACAAACATGGACATCAACCCTTATAAGACATAATCTCTTTATGAAAACCACAGTTACATTAATAACAAAAATGGAGCCCTAAATATTCCGACATTTATTAAAGACTGCACAAACAGCCTTCTTGTAGATTTGTTCAGCAATTGCTTAATGGCTGGTGAGTGCCAACATATGGAGACGTGCCTCAGCCCTCATTGAATAATGAGGCTCTCCTCCTTTCCAGGTGTTAATGCTTCTCTCAATCCGCAGGCCCCAAAGTGGGAAATCTAAGCGGCATCACACCATTTCATGTAAAACAAACTGATGCTTAGTGTGTCTGGATTCCCTGACTCAGACTTTCAGAAGTGTAGGTCTATATCCTATTCAGAGACTCTTAGGAAGCAATTAATACATACTGGTTTTATGATCAGCTGTGTGAGAGCAGAGCACTCACATTTGTTTTACGTGTCGCTTTTTACTGAGAGTCTGAATTTCTGTGTGAATATGACCCATTGTAACCATGTGAATCTAATGCTGATACTTTAATATTTAAGTCTAACACATCTTATGCTATATTACTTCTACACTATAACATTATAAAGCAGATTATGTGGCCAAGAGTCTGTTCCATATGAACTTCAGAGGCTAAATTTAACACAAGGGATAAAGAGCATAAAGAAAGTACAATGCAAGCACGTCACTGAGTTACTTCCAGCAACTGCTGGTTTGCTTAAAGCAGACCACTGATTTGGTTTGTATCTAACACAAGTCATTAGGCTACGAAACGTTGCCCGGGTGTTCTGCGCCCTCAGTGACATTGGGGCTGCTTAATATTGAGCGAAAATTAAGCATATAATTATTAACAGCACACTGCAAATCCGCGCGCCGGCACTAAATCCAACATAATCCTCGGTTTTGTGAAAATGTGAACGGCTCCCATGGGTATGTTTCTCCTTCTTTTTTTAACCACACACTATGTGCGCCAAGCTGCCATCATATTCAAAAGAATCGTTGCGCTTGCATAGTTTACTGCATATTGCATAGAGCCTCTAAGCTGCCCCGGGTTATCGGAAGGCATTCTTGCCGAAAATAAAATGTGGGTCTTACCGGCAGCGTTTTACCAGAGGTGAAGACGCTTGGCAGACTTAAAATAAAGCGAACAAGCGGGGACATGGTTGTAATGGAACTTCAGAGTAAACAACAGGAGCTTTTGTGAAAAGAGAGTCGTGTTCTCAACTGTTGTAAGCGCGTTTTCATTGCGCAAATGAGCTTTTATAAATGCCCATCTTGTTTTTCATGCGAACAAAACGGGGTTTCTTTACTTCCACTTATTGTGGTGTCACGTAAAACAGCTCCTGCGTGCGTAATTGGTAATTCCACCGCGAGATAATGTAGTAAATGCAGTCGAGGAGTACACACGGCAGACACACCTGCAGGCGCATATCCACCGATGCACCTGCGTGCAGCACTGAGTTAACAAAATAAGCCTCGTTTTATTCCTCGCAAGCTGCGCTACTTACAGCTGTAGATATACGAGTCCTAAAAAACCTACGTGTCTGATAGTCATGCAACAGGACGCAACCACTCAGCATGATCGAGATGTCTTGACATAATCTAACCCATACTGCCATCTTCTAATGCATGTGAACTTTGAAAATTTTATCAGGTGTATTTCAGGATGCTTTCAGGTTGAATGCAACATATTTACACTGTCTTACACATTTGAAATTAACAGAACATACTGGTCAAGAAGATATTTGTTCTGATATACATAATGTTTTAAGTAAATCATTTCCATGTTGCACTACTTACATACAGTTTGAGCTCAGACATATTATCTCTACTGAACTTAGACAGATTTTTCTATAGTTATATAGTTCTGTGGGAAATATGTTTCTAAGATGCAGTTGTCCCGTTAAATCAAAGCCCACTCCACCCTTCCTGTCCCCAAACACCAGAGGTATTCCTTGAAAGTCCCACACCCTTACCTGAGGAGTGTGTTCAGTAGAAAGGAGCTCAGTCAGACTGACTGCCTGCCTGTCTGCTCAGCAGACTCACTTCTCTTTCTTAAATCCATCCATGTTTTGAAGCCAAAATTCCAGTACTCAGAGAAGACGAACACCACATAAAATGGACAAAACTGTGTTCTTTTTCTCAATATTCACTCCTCCGGACGCACGCCGCTCAGTTCCTTTTGAAATCCTTGGCAACACGAACATTCACCAAAAACAAAACACCCAAGCGTCTGTGTCAGAAACTGCTCAGGATTTGACGGATGGGAAGCTGATCATATCACTGTTGTATCAGCCACATACATGCAGAGCTTTTTTCCTCTCCTTCCTTTGGTCTGTGTCTCTTCTCCGTCAGTAGAACCCCTCTGTTGTGATGACAGGGAGCTAATTTACCCCCCTTACTTGTCGTCTCCTTCTCACGCATGCAGCGGAAGGCTCCAGTGGAAAGACTGCTCTGTCTGCTCTTGGCTGCGTCCCCCCATTGAGAAGCTGTGCTGATAGTGTGAGCCTCAGTGCTCTCTCCAGTGCACTAAGTAGAGAGTCTGTGTCAGAGAGGTGTGAGTGAGCGTGCGTGTGTGTGTGTTCATTACAATGTAGCCCAGCTGGAAAGAGAGAGAGAGAGCTGAGTGAGAGTCAGATCACATGTCTTAAAGCAAGACTGCCCACTTCTGCATCAAGACTTTATCAGCAAATGAAGCATGCTTTATTAACCCACCCCTCTTTACATCCCAAACTCCCATCCACAACATCAGGACAGGCGAGTATAGCCATCAGCTCACTTTGAATGTGTCTGCGTGTGTCCCTGTGCTCATGTAAGTGTGTGAGTTGGAGGGGATGTGGAGGGACGATGACTGAATGTGCCTCTTTTAGTCATCGCCCTTCAGCTTTTGAGGGGCGAGAGTGAAATATGCTCCATTAATAGAAGGCAGAGTGCCTCATCAGAGCTCTGCAATCACCATATTATCCATTACGAGCTGGCTGTGCTCTTTCTACCTGTTTTGGTGGTGATGAATGAGAATTTGTTTTAATGGCCAGCCTCTTTTGGGTTTTTCCCACCACTGAAACAAACTTGCATTTGCAGCAGCATCCTTAACAAGCCTGTGAGCATCCCTCTGTCACTTGTTCACAAACTGAATATGGAGGCTCTGAAGGAAAGACATCCACTGACGTTTGCATATGTTTGCATGGATATATGCATATGTGTTCCCACTGTGCCTGGACCCTGTAGGCAGGTGCAGTTATTTGTATGTGCAGTGCTGTGAAAAAGTATTTTGCCGTTTCCTGATTTCTCTTTTCTTTTTTTTGTCTTTTTTTTTGCATATTTGTCAAACTTCAATGATTCAGATCATCAAACTAAGTTTAGCATTAAAAAAAGATCACCTAAGTAGATAGAAAATACAGTTTTAAAATAATGATTTCATTTATTAAGGGAAAAAGAGCACAACAGCAAATCATCTAAGGTCATAAAAGAACCTAGAACAACATCTAAAGAACTGCAGGCTTCGCTTGCCTCAGTTAAGGTCAGTGTTCATGATTCAACAATAAGAAAGAGACTGAGGTAAAGCCACTCCTGACCAAAAAGAACAAAAAACATCTTGATTATCCCATTTTGACAAATGTTCTGTGGACTGATGAAACAAAAGCTGAACAAGTTGAAGGCATGTGTCCCGTTACACCTGTCGTAAAACTAACACAGTATTTTATGAAAAGATCATGTCAACAGTCAAACATGGTGGTGGTAGTGTGATGATCTGGGGCTGCTTTGCAGCTTCAGGACCTGGACGACTTGCCATAATTGATGGAACCATAATTTCTGATCTACCAGAAAATCCTGAAGAAGGCCATCAGTTCATGAAGTTAGCTCAAGTGCACTTAAATTATGCAGCAGGACAACGATCTGAAACACCAGCAAGTCCGCTTCTATCTGGCTAAAAAATAAAAAAAACTAAATTAAGGTTTTGTGGTTGGTGGACTAGTCAAAATCTGGACTTAAATCCAACTGAGATGCTGAAACAGGCTGTTCAGGCTTGAAAACCCCCCAAATGTGGCTGGGTTACAACAATTTTTAAAAATGTTTGTATTTACTCAGGTTATCTTTGTATAATACTGAAATTAGTTTGATGATCTGAGTGAGCAAAATATACCAAAATGCTAATAATAATAATAATAATAATAATAATAATAATAATAATAATAATAATAATAATAATCAGAAGGGGGGCAAAAACTTTTTCACAACACTGTATGTACATACATTTCAGTCCATATGGAGGAACTCCCCTTTAACTTACTACACTATTAATGAGAGATTTACAGTAAATGCCAAACCCACACACCTATCATGGCTGACTTACTCATAGTCTGACATTTTACAGAAAATGAACCTTTATCACAACAATACACAGCTGAGGAGCTAAATAAGCAGAGTGGTTGCTGTTGGTACTGTGGGGGAGTACAGACAGATGAACTTGAAAATGAATACCTAGATAAACCTCGTCTCTCTGCTGTTTTATGTGCATGCTGATTTGTATCACCACAGTACATCCTTGTACTGTGTTTCTCATAAAGCTTGTGGGCGAAATGATCAGCTTCCTGTTTGGCTGTTGCCATCCAGTGCTAGGAGGCATTTTTGACTTTGTTAACAAGCCCTTCAATTACTGGTCATTGCACCATGCCACAGGGCGTCCTGGACCATCTCTGCTGCTGCTATCACCTCTGCTTGTTCTTTACATGCCATAGTGTGATTTGACAGCCAGATGCACACAGCACTACTGAATTACAATCTGCAGGGGAAAGATGGGCTGAATGTAGAAGATGCGGTGTAAGAAAATGGAGAAGAAGATGTTGGAAGGTGTATTATTGCCTCTGTAGGATTTTTCAAAGTGTGATCTGAGTACGAGAGCAGGTAAACTAGTAGCTGTTAACAGAGACCTCCTCTTATGGCTGAAAAAAGTAATGTGTTAGTTATTCCAAGATGCCATGTCACAATGTGTTTTTGCCTTTGGCTGTCCTTTGTATTCACACAGTTCTGTTATAATCTAATGAGAATACTGTTATGAATAGTGAAGCTGCAATCTGGAGCTCTTTTGGGTGAAACACACCACATGTTAAGTGACCAAATCCACATTAAGCAGGAGCTATCGCGTAATTACCACATTAATTAATGCTTCTACACTATCAAACTGCATTTGCACAAAATAACTTGATTACCAATAAACCGGCTTATCTGAACATGTGTGTATTTGTTTATAGTTCTTTTTGTAAGGAGCGGTAATCGCATGCACACTTGAATGTTATTTGTCTTCAGTGCTTAATGTCTTTATGATCTGTCCCACTGGACCGAGATGAAGGCGTGAAATGAAACAGACCCACAACAAGCCTCAGAGGAGAACTTAAGATTGAAGGCATCCAATTACAACATGTTCCTTTTTGCAATGTGTACTACCAACACACTTCTCCCATTTGTATCTTACTTTTTCCCCTGTTGTTGATTTGTTGCAGTCTCTTATTTTCATTCTGCATCAGTCTGAGCTGTGTTGGGGGGATGGACTGAGACAACAGAATTTCACAGTAATTCTGGTCTTGTTGTCGTGCTCCCACACTTCCCTGTCTCCCTTCTCAGGGGCTTCCATCATTTCCAAACAGCTGTCACTGCAGCCCATGCCAAGACCCAAGCACAGCCGACCAATCACTGGCCAACTCTGTGTTTGGATCTGGGCAGTCCTGTTAAGCAGCAGTGTTTGCCAATATCCTTCTCTCGCTCTTTGCCTTTTTTTCTCATTCTGTCATTCTCTTTCTTTCTGTATCTACCTTTGGATAATAAAATTCTTCCTTCTAGTGCAGCCAACAAGCTTCAATACGAACCCACTAGCAATAGCAAAATACCAATTTAACACCCTCCCCAGCAGCTTTCTTCTCTAAAAAATGAGCCCTTGTCCGTTATTATTTCGGCATACTTTACAGCATTTCTCACTGGAGCAAACCAAGCATTTCTTCACCTGATGAAGGGAGCTTCTGTGTTAGTAAACATACTCTCCATAGACGCTTGTTCCATAAAACACTTTATCAGAGAGAAAGTTAGAGTGACACACAGAGAGGAAGAGACAGAAGGAGAAAAAGAAAATGGCAAGAAAGAAGGAAAGATAAAGGCAAGCAGAGAAAATTCATTTAGAAGAAGCATGCAGCAGCTTTTGCTCACTGGTGGATGGTGAAGGGAAGAAGATGATTAATGAAATGAAGGTGTCTGATCTATAGTAATAATTTATTTCACGTTTATCAGAGCGTCCCTTTTCTGCTTTTGCTTGCAGGTGTTCATTACTGAGGGAACTTTGCTTTGAGCATGCTGTCAATAGGTAATGCTGGAATTTGAATTTAAAGTTAAGGTTAGTGGATATACACTTCTTCACACATAAACCCCTCAGCTTTACCTTCAGCTTTCTTCTTCTGTCAGCACATACTATGAAAATAAATGCTAACATGTAAGAACTCTAAAATGAAATGATACACACAAGCTAATTGTTATTCCATAGGCACAAACATAAATGATTTTGCTATTGCATCCCTAATTACTTTCTCGTTTTCATCAGGAGGCAAATTCAAGTTACTTAGTCACTGACACAATTTACTCTTCTATAATTGGACTCTTTTTCATTCACTTATTTTTATGTTCAGCCTCAAAGTTGTAAATAGTGTGACATTATGCCACATTATGAAGGCTTAAGGAGGAGGTATTTGATTTTGTAGTAAATTGTAGTTTGCATATCATCTCCTACCCTTGGCCATCACTTGTGTAAGTCATCTGTCTGTGCAGCTGCCCGTCATCATTACACCAATGAAGTGTGCATATATACTGTAGTTACCAGCTGTCATGCTCTGTCAGATCCTGTGTGTTGTCATAGTATTTGAGTGTTAGAAGCGTTTAGCCATTGCTTGTTCTTATGACTTGCTTGCTGTAAATCCGGAGTTGTGCTGTGTGGCTTCAGCAAGTATCCAGCAATTTCCAAGGTTTATTTCAAAAGGTTCTACGATAAACAGTAGTAGGCTGGGAATTACCAGCAGGGATGTAACATTTTGTCATCCGGGTGTTTTGAGTTCCTCAACATCAGACACATTTGCGGCACAACCCGTGCAAGATACAGTAGGTTGCTGTGAAAAAGTATTTGCCTCTTGATTTAATTTTTTTTGTATTTGTCACACTTAAATAATTCACATCATCAAACAAAATTTCCAGCAAAAAATCAGTTAGGATAATGGATGGATGTATACGTACATGGTTTACTACAAAGATAATATAATAAAATCTCATTGCTTTTTTTATGACACACATTTTAAACCTCAACCTTGTTAGTAGTGCAATTTTTAGAAATCCTGGAGAAAAAGTTGTGGAAATCACCTTTTTTCACACCTTTGTAACAAAGTGTTTTTTTAACAGTGCCTGGCATGTTTATTTATGCTGATGAACATATGCGCTATAAATCTTAACACAGAAAATAGCATCCCTGTGGCTTAATTGTAGGTGACTGTCAGGCTACTGCTTTTTTTCCTGGCAGCATATTTAAGCTGTGAGAAATTTTATGTATTGGATGAGAATGTTAAGCTGCTGCGCAGTTAAGTAGAATTCAGAAAACATAACTTTTCTGTGTCTAGTTGTTACATTACTCTTTTGCAACGAAACTGATGTCAGTACCATTTTGCATACATACTGAATACTCATGCACATTGATAAGAACAAGCACTGCATGGGGCTATATAACATGATCTGCATACCAGTAATTCTAAACTGGCATGGAGTCTGGCTTCCGTTTTAAAAGGATGCACTGTTTCAGTATAAAACACACAGGCACTTTGATTATGCTATACAATTATACAAAAATAGTTTTTGTTGTTCTTTTGAAATCAGCTTTCACTTTTAATAATGTGAAAATTTGTGACAATGGGTTACTTGTGGCATCTTGGCACTCAAACTGGTGCCTCTCTTCCCAAGCTCCAAGGGAACGTTACACGCCACATCTTCAATCATATACTGTAGCTAGCAGTGAAACTAAGGTGGGGTTTTTGTGTTTGAGGCAGGTCAGAAAATCTGTGCTGGTAATGCACTGGGACTCACCAGGTCTCAGCAGGGGACATTTTCTTTCCCTTGTCATTTCAGGTTGAAGGAGTAATTGAGAGCTAGACGACTCTACTCCTGGAGACGATGGCAGCCATGGAAATGTCCCCTCATAGACCAATAAAAATGTCCTCTCCTTCTTGCCGTAATTGGACCGGGGACAGTGGGGTTGGGTTGTGGTCCAAGGAGACAACCTGTGGAAATGCTTTACTCGATATGCCACTATTAAACTGATGAGAAATGGGACTAGCTGAGCAAAAATGTGATAAAAAGAGCGATGCTGGTGAGAACAAGGAGAAAAAAATGCAGCCACCACTTTTTACTTTACAAATTGGAAAGGTAGCCAATATGTAAGTGCTAAAGATTTTGAGGAATAATGACAGCTGTCAGTGCTCCTTAAAATTATTTAACCAATAAAAAAGACTGAAAAAGGGTCAAGCAATGTGAGTCTTTATCACTATACTGATTAGGACACTTTAGTAATGGGATCCTGGTTTATTGTAATCATATTTCAGACAAAACAAAATTTGACAAACAGTGAAAAGCTGCGTTTTCACTGAGGTCGGTGTACACTGTAAACATCAATAATACTGTAAGCTACCCAGCTATAAAAATGCATAATTTTCACATCCAACTAGTGTCGATTTTTAAACCTCATTAATTGATTTTCTAGCCACCTGGGGGAAATTGCAACAAGCTGTAAACAAGACACTGACATATTAAACCTCAAAAATGTGATATGGTGAACGTGTAAGCAAACATTTGCCTATGTACACATCCAGCGCACACAGAGCAGCATTATCATTCCTTTGAAGACTTGAGATGTGCTTTAGTCTGCAGCAGCTCCTGGAGGAAATATCTGGCTCTTTAGCAGCTAAATGCTCTTCTGTGTTCACCAGCTGGTTGCTAACATTGTCTGTCTGATATTTGGTATTGGGCAGGCAGTGTACTCTGAGTTTGTCATAGCTTTTCTGCTGCAACAGTTCCCTGACACCCAGCTGTGTCTAAAAACAGATCTGATAAGAGAACTAAAACAGCAGTGTTCCAATAAAAGTTAAAGAAATGTATCACACCAAAACAAAATTCCATAACACATAAAGTTATATGTCACAAGCCATTTAACCACATCTAGGCATTAAGCCACACACACATAATGCCTTTTGTATAACTTTTGAATCAGATCATCACATTTTAAGCAAGCAAAAGCTTTAGATTTAAGGTAAAGTAACTAAAACTTAAAAACTCAACTATTTGGTTGAAAATCCATCAAGCCTGTGACTTACTGACATCACCAAATTGTTGGTTGCGTCTTCTGATATGCTTTTCCAAGCTTTTGCTGCAATTCAAGCTCAATTGGTTTAAGGTCTGGTGATTGCCTTGGCCCTGTCTAAAGGTTTTGCTGCATGATGAAGCTCCTTCCAATTAGGAGTGAATCTTTTCTCTGTAAATTAGCAGACAAAATGTGTTTGTGCATCTCTAAACTCATTCTGCTGTTATATTATCATCACAAGTCTTTTCTTTCTCGTGATATACGATCACAAGAAAAGCGATTGCAAAGGAAAAGTTAAAAACTGGTTACAGGGTGATGCAGAATAGAACACTTTCTCAATGAATTGTTTCCCGTGTTTTACTGTATTTGTTTGGACAAAATGTTGCTGAAGAACGGGATTAATCTCACCATGACCTGAACAAAAGAGTATGATCCTGTTCATCAAGACTCACGCTTCACTAAGATCATTTTAAAGACACACAGAAAGGAGACAGATTCAATTCCCCACACAGAGAGTTGGTGAAAGCGTAGGAGATTGAAATAAGAGTAAGAGAGAGGGAAGCAGTGATAGAGGATAGAGAAAACGGGCTGCAGATAGAGTGAAACACATAAGGCATTCACACTCAAGCCCCATTCAGACATTCATCTGGCTTCTCTCTTCTCTTGCATTCATGCTGCACAGCCAATTCCAGGGCGATAAGCCAGCTGTGTGCTTTTCAAGGTAAGATAGTGAATAGAGCAGTACAATCTTTGGCTGATGCTGAGGAGGGACAGAGCCTACACACTGACCTTCCTTACGCCAGCTTTACTTCAGCAGGGGAGGAGGGTTTCATAAAGGGATTATTCCGCTCAGTCACCTTTAACCTGTCTGGCTGTCTTCCATAACGGCTCAAGTGCCCTGTCCATCATTCAAAGAGAAGCTGAAAGAGAGAGAGATAAGAGGGGAGATGGTTTCAACCTGTGGGAGGGGATTAAACCCTATGTTGCTTTGCCTTGGAGGAGAAAGGGGGGATCGGGCGACTGAGTTGTCAGCCACCACAGCCGACACAGTTTGTACTGGTAGCTCAGCAGGTATGGAGGAACCTTTAAGATTAAATTAGCTTCAAGACAAAGGTGTTCAACATTTACCCTCTGCTGAAAATTATGATCTGTCAAAAGTGTTGAAGCCCTGAGAAAACATTCAGGCGCAGAACGTCAAACACCCAGAGATCCTCCCACAAACGATTGCATTTCCAATGCAATTCACTGGATTAGGAGTGACTTCCAACTCTTTATTGAGCAGTACCATGGATGACTCAGCTATACTTGAAAGCAGTATTATAGAGTGCACATCTGTTAGAGTGACTCACCCAATCTGGATAATAACAACTGCAATTTAATCCAAGACCCGAACACATCCCTGAAGAGCATGCTACAGCACAAACATGTTTTCTCATCCCTTCAGGAAATAAAAAAGAAAAACATCTACAGTAAAGTACTCTGTATATGAATCATACATGACTAGTATATGTACTGAGTGGAGTGATAGAAACATATTTGTTGTAAATGATTTGAACTCTTAGAGGCCACAGCTGAACGTGACAGACAATTGATGCTTTGGATGATGATGAGCCAGTGAGGAGTAACAACTCCGCAACTCAGCAAAACAAAATCTCCTACAAGTCTCAAAGGAAAGCTCTGCGAAGGAGGCATCCAATTCCACCTTCCTTTCAGCAATCGTCTGCCGGGTACACAGGAATGAAAGAAGAGAGATTGAGAGGGCATGAAAGCAAAGGAGATTGAGACATACAGCAGAGACATGGGGACTGAGAAGAAAGCAGGTGAAAATGAATACATGAAGTAGCATAAGAATGAAGCAGAGAGAGAAAGTAAGTGGAGGAGACTCTCCTTTTCCCCTTCTGGCTATGTATTGGTTATTTACTGCTGCCTCTCCTGTCCCTGTGGAATGAGAGAGAAATGGGCTCTTAACTGGGTTTCCATACATCACCTACTGACACTGATGTGTGTAGTTTTGGAATGTCTACACCTGATGTTTCTTTTTAAAATCAATTATTTACGGAGTATCTAAAGTCTTACAATTCATCACAGCTAATTGCAGTGCAACGCCCAACCTTCAGCCATGTCAGCAGTAGGTTGTTTTCTTTCAACTTGTTTTGAATGGCTGAGGAAAAGTAATGTATGTTTCTGACTGTGTGACCTGTGAACTGGTAGAAAATGAGCTGAGCAATTTTAATAACGTGAATTCCATTAGCGATGAAACAAATCTGGTAATTATCAGCATTATTAGATGAGAGTCATAGTTGTTTTTACATTATTTATATATGTGGCAGTTCAATTTTACAATACTTGTTGGTTTCACTAAATGAATATTATAATTTCAAACTAAATTTGAAAATAATGGTTATGACCTAGGTGTATCTGTGATGCACAGGTTGTGTTAATGTGAAAAGGGAGGTAAGTTATGACAACTTTATGTTGTTTCGGTCGAGTGTATTGTATTAAGATGTATTGTATCAGAAACCAATATGACTCATGAAGAAGTTCTTTGAATTCAGACAGAAGCTGGGCGCACCTGTACCCTGCAGGGTAGATTAATTTGTCATCCATTGTGGAAAGATGTTTCATTTCCTCCTCATTGTTCCTGCCCCCCAGCAAGAGTGTTCACAGTCTGATTGCTTTTACATGAAGCTAATTGCATTAGGCAATCCAATAAATACATTAACCTTTACAAATCAAAACATGTCATCTCCTCCTAGCTTTTGCTGTTTGCCTAAAATGGTCGGATTAAATAAAAACATAATTATGCTCTTTCATTTTTTACTGGGCTGTCCAGTGTTTGTTCAGCGAATAGACCTGTTATCCCTCTCTCGAATTAAAAATTAAAAAAAAATTATTTGCACATTATGTGAAAGAAAAGTTTCACGCCACAGACACTTAAATGCATCCTATATAAGCAATATAGCACATGTTGAATTAATAAATCCATCCATCCATTCATCTTCTGAACTGCTTCATCCCCATAGAGGTCGGGGGCATGCTGGAGCCTATCCCAGCTATCATACAGGCGAGAGGCAGGGTACGCCCCGGACAGGGTGCCAGTCCTGAATAAATAAATGCGCAAAATTTGATTTAACTGCATTTATCCAGAAAGAAGTTCATGTTGATATCCTCGGTGCAGATCGAGACAGAGCAAACAGGAAAGCAGAATGTGGGCCTAATATGTAAAACGCTGTAAAAGAAGAAAATGGGAAATAAGAGCAAGGTGAATGATGGCAGGATGATCATGGGGAACAAGTTGAAGACAGCAGCAAGAGATATGGAAGCACGAGGGGGTGGAGAGAGAAGTCTGATTGACAATTTGCATCCTCTTCAGAGGGTATCAGGGGACGTGATTGAATCCAGTCAAGCTGAACCCATTAGGGGAGCGTTGCTGTCGGAGGCCGAGCAGAAAGCCATTCACCGGCACCAGGTCCCTGCTCTTCACCGCTCTCTATTTATATTCATGCCAGGGCTGACTTACTGAGGAAGAAAAGTGTGCGAGAAAAAGAAAGAGGGACTGGAGCAGACCTCGGCCAGACATCCATTTGCTATTTGTGAGCCGTAAAGTTCTTACCCGCAGCCAAGATCGCTCACTTAACCAGGGTGTGACTGATTCCATTTG
The DNA here is from genome assembly GCA_900302695.1 of Helostoma temminkii. Lineage (NCBI taxonomy): Eukaryota > Metazoa > Chordata > Actinopteri > Anabantiformes > Helostomatidae > Helostoma > Helostoma temminkii. Next base: position 43,540 of record OMLM01007384.1, on the reverse strand, counting down.
CATGTGATTTTCATGGGTCAATATGTCTATAAATTGGATTCAAATTGTAGACATGTAACATCTTACACTACTTAAAATCACTGGGGAAATGCCTTTTTAAAGCTCTGGTGAAAATGCAAATGGCTGTTGCATTTTAAGCAGTTTAATGTGTCTGTTCTCGTTAGCCTGCCTCAACAATGTTAACGTAACTGAAACTTGTCTGGTGCATTCTCTTGGGAGATTGCCATGTGGCACATCTTGGTTGAACTGAGGCAATTATCTAGCTGAAGGTTTTTCTTTGTACTTCTTGGTAGATCTCTGGGTGTGATGAGAACAGTGGAGATATAACACACCTGAGGGTGTGATAAGTCACAGTGGCCGAGGGCTGTTGGAAACATTTCCTGACAGTTATCCCACCCCTCGTGTTTCCTTTCACCTTTGCCAGACAGTTGATCCAGAGCAGCCCGAGTGTTTGACTAGGTGACAAAGAAGGTGGAGTGTTGCGGAGAGTCTTCCATGTGTTGCCATTTATCTCACAAACACAGCACACATGCCCAAAGCTACAATATTGCAGCAGCCTTACTTTATACCAGCCTGCTGTCAAGGCAGAGACGATGGATCCACGCTGACAGACTTCTCTTTCTTCTCAAGAACGAAAATCGGGAGTTAGTAGAGAAGATTTTATCCTTTGTTTGTGTATGTTTGGATTGGACCCTTTGTTATACCCAGTAGTTTGTGTGTGACTCAGAAGTAAGTAGAAAAAAAGGGACACTGTGGAATATGAAAACAGTTATATTCACGTTTTAGTCTGTATCTTAGAAGTGCAGTCAGTAGGACACTAAATTACCTATTAGGCTGTTTTGATAGAAGCTGCCATGGCGCCACTAATCCAGTTTTTATACATTTGCTCCTTGCTTTGATACAATTATCAAAACACAAATTTGATAAGCCCATTCAGAGTATTTTAAGAATTCAGCACTAGATGAAAATTGCTTAAAGTCATAAATATACAGGTCGTCTAAAGGAGAGGTAATTAGATGAATACATCTGTTCCTAATGTGACTGTCTGTTTTTACCTCTCTATGTCTCTCTCTCCCTCTCTCTCCCCATCTCCTGCATCTCTGTCCCCGAGGTTTAAAATAGTCACAGAGGGATCATGTTCAAGTTATGAATGTCTCAATTAGCAGGAGGTGGAGGAAGAGGGTCTTGAAAGTGGTACTCAAGTGACTGGTGCAAAAACATTGCCAGGCCATAGTTTTTATTTAGGCAGGCTTAATGCAGGCTATTGACTTCTCTATGAGGACCAAGATTAGGTCAAATATACTCCACTCCCTAATGCATGCCTAATGGTTCCACTATAGATTGGCCATAAAAGTGGATGATCATAAATATTGCTGGATTTTAAAACATTTATGAGTGAAATCCAACACCAATGCTTCTAAAACTAAGAGTCACTAAGTCTCGTTGCTGGATCGAGGTGTATAATTTGTGTTGGAAAAAAGGAGTGGAAAATATTTGGACTCTACACTGATTGCTTTGGTTGTTTTGCAGTGTGCCGTGTGGCACTTTGTTCCAGGTGGCATATCCATAGCAGAGTAATGATAGAGTAGAGTACCAGCGCATCTCCAGACTTCCAGAACTGACATGTTCATACTTGATTGTCATGGTTACACCTGTGTTTGCAACACAGCTGCTGACAAGTGACTGCTTCACCTGTCACAAGCTCATCTGTCACCTTTGACCTCTGGCAGAATTATAACCAAAAGGCTACTGAGCTTAATCTCTTTTGAGCTTGTCAGTGCTGTATGTGTTGTTTTCAGAGTAAAAACTACAGTACATACTAGAGCTGCAGGCAGTAATAACCTAATCTATTTTTGTCTGATCATCACCATTTACAATGCACAAGATCTGTTTGAGCTACAGTTTTCTCTGACCACTGGAGAAGATAAATATAAGTGTAGCCTAAATGTCCTGCATGATGCGCTCTTCATCACTCACTATGCTGGTATCTGTATGTAGTGTTGCAGGTTGAAGATGCACAGTGACTGTCACAGTGCATCTTCAACCTGTCACATCCATATGTCTAATACTTTTCATTTTTCTCTGGAACGTGTGAATGCCAAACGTACCAGACCTTGGTGAGGATTTGAGACCCTATGTCACTGTCACTTCTCTTGCACATTATCCAAACAGCAGATAAATACATCTCTCCATCTAATCTTCTCTTTTTCTACCTCTGTTTTACATATTAAAACAACAACCTGCACTCTTGCTATAGACACAAACAGTTTGTTTGAACAAGCAATGCTCTTTTGTTCCCTGCCATGAGTGGGGTCAGGAAGAGGTTGGCACCAGATAGTGTGTGTCCAATGGATCGCTGCTCAGGAGTCAATTAACTGAGGTCTGTGCAAATGAACAGAACAAGGGCGTAATCAGCTCCTATCTCCCGCTAAGTTCTGCCTCCTGACTCATCTATTAAAGCATGCTGGCAAATTGACTGGCCTGGACTTTAATGGGATGAATCTTAAGTGGTGGAAGTTGGGGTCTACTAAGAAACAAGGTCCAGCATGTTTAGGAGAGGCAGATTAAAACTGTAAGAACGACGTGGAGAAAAGATACCGTGCCGGTCTAATGAAATGAGTTTGCAGCATAGTCGCGATCGTGGACTGCTCAGATAACCATCCCCTTCCCTACGCTGCACTGGCATTATGAGACAGAGCATGGTGTGTTACAAGCGTTTTTAATTAATTACCTTCCAGTAGCCACAAACACAGCTTCAGTCACTCCACACCACTGTACCCAAGCACTAATCCAGCAAATCCATGCTGACAATCCTCTCAAGGCTGTTCTCTATCCTTAACGTTCATTTCCCCTGGCTATTTCACACGTGGAAATTCACTGGTGAGATTTTAGGTCAAAGAAGATTTCCCAAGTGTGATTTAGCTGCTCCGCCTCTACATGTGTGAACAAATCAGTGAGCTCACTGCAACACTGCAATGAAATATGTTTACTGCTCAATGCCTGCCATTTACCAACCCACTCACACCTCTTTCTCCCTATACATATATGCATTACCTAACCTGCTGCACTGTATATAAATTGCAGTGCCCCAGGGCAAGGCTGGATATCGTCTGCTGCTCTTAGGTAATTTGTGTATATTTACGCAACACAAGGTCTGAATAATTATCTCAATATACATAAGGCAGAGTGTCATTATGGGTACCTTTTAAATTTTCCATCTATTTTCCTCCACTTTCACAATTCCACTACAGTAAGTAAATGCCTCACTGCTGTGTATTACTTGCATCTTGTACTAATTAATGTGCGTGTACCAAGCCTTACTCTTATTTCCTGCTGAGACAAAGTGAATGCTGTGGCCTTGGCTTTTTTCATCCAATTAAAGGAGAGAACACAGCGTAATGATCAAAGCACTTTCTTTATTCAAAACTTTTCACAGCCATCTACTCAGTGTGCTTTAAAAAGATTGTCCATTTCCCCTCTAAAAATAGTAAAATGCCCATCAACGTTCTTAGTAACTAAAGCAATGAAAGTCTGATCATGCACTGTGTACCAGCTGTGACATTAGAAGTGAGTAAAACTTTCAAATAAAATATGTCTGCCTTGTTCCTCCTATATTTCATTTCAGTGGTGTTCTGTTCAGTGAGCAGTGCAATAAAAGTTTGAATCATTTTTAAAGGCCTGTAAATCGAATCTGTGGATTGGACACAATGGGGAAAAGGGGAAGAAAGGGCACAGTCATCAGCAGGCTGCAAGATATTAGAAGCTCCTCTTATAGGAAGGCTCGGGGCTTCTGTCAATGTCAGCTGGCACAATGAAGCGGGATCTGGGCTGAAGAACTTGCCGGTTATTTCATTGTTGTATGGTTCAGCCTATGTTCTTATTCTTCTGCTAATGTCCCCAAAGAAATGGAACATGCGGCTGTGTTGTCGCAGGCATGCCTATCACGTGGTGACCCACTAAAAAGTATAGCATGTGAACATACACAAGAAGTTTCCAGGCGCTTAATATTGTGCTTGCCTTTTCAGCTTGCAGCTGTATTATGATAAGCTTCTCTATAACATTTTATTATATCAATATGTCTTTATTCTGTTGTTATTTTATGATTTTATCACAGACTTAGTGATGATACCCTTCGGATGCCAACTAAGTTAAGTCTGTTTTATTTACATTTTAACACATTTTAACATTACCTGTCATTTTACAAACACAGCAGTTGTACTGCTCTTGCTGTTGCTTGTTAGATAAGACTTTGAAATTATTATTAGTAACACAAACTTTAGAGATTAATTACAGATATTTTATTGCTTTCAAATTTGAGAAAAAATATCGTGCTGCTATTTACTTAGAATAAAGTAATATCATTGATTTTCATCCTGCTGAAGCAGATCAAAACTTGCAAGTGATAAAGCAGATCTCAGTATCAGTTTATCTATAAAGCGCCTTTAGTTTTGCTAAATAAAATTTAAAGGTTGTAAATTTTGAAGCTTTTTGCTATATTGGATATGAAACCTTTGAAGCTCAATATCTCCAAAATCATTTAGAAAACATCCTGGCTTATTTCTATTATCTGACATGTGGGGACACATTTTAGTGTGTGCTCATCGCCGTTTTCATGCTGTAAAGGTTGTTTAACAATGCGTCATCGCATAAACATCTGCACCTATTGAGCTTGTCTGTGTCAGACCTGTATACATGAACCCCATAGGATCCATCTATCTGTCACTCCGGCTCCCTGATGTGCTGTGCATCTGCGACCCAATAAAAAACTCTTGGAGTTCTGCTGACAGCTCTGTGCTGCAGAGGACTCTGATCAAAAAGAGCTACAACCATTCTAATAGCCATACCTCATTACATTATATTTCACACAGTAAATATGATTTCAACCTGTCAAGACCAAGTAAAATTTAGAACGCTGAGGCGGCAGCTCATTTCTTAACCTAACTGGAGCTTTTTCAGGTGAAATCAGGACAGAGTGATAGATTTATGCTCACTAAAGTTTGGGGCATTCTTGTTGCCCTGCTATCCATGGTCTCTACATACAAACACAACCTTGTTGATAATTTCAGACAGAGTTATAAAATCGCTGTCAGGCCTTATAAATGAAATAAATTAAGACTTTTGTTACATATTGACAAAGACCTTGAAGAGGCTTTGGAGAGAACACATAATTTAGTTAGCACTAGCTGTTTTGTTTGTTACCAAGAGAAGAAGGAATTTATCTGTACACACCATATAGCATCCAGTTCTTCGCCTTTGCTTCTGGGGCGGCACACATTTTTTCTGTACTTTTCAGTGCCATTATCATGTCAGATTTTTTATTTCCTTTTTTTGGCAGCAAAATCAGTCATGGCAGATATCAAGGGCATAAGCAGATAACCAGATAATCCCACTGCAAGCTTCATTCCTGTGAGCTAGCACACAAAGTGTTCAATTGTCTTCAAGAGATTCTGCTCAGAAAGAATCCAGCTGCTCCTCTGACAGCTTGGCTGAGACAGCTCTCTGCTTTGAGGATGGTGCTGTTAGGGTTCATTTATTGGTCGGCACTTTACACAAAGACGAGGCTCCTTTGAGAAACCTTAAGCAGGTCTTTGTGGGATCGTTTTTTATACCACAATATATCACACTTTTCCTTTTCCAATAATGCAGATTTTAGGCATTTTATGCTTGTGGGAGATTCACCGATGGAAATATTAAGACCCTGGCAGCAAGGATCTAATGATTTCTAAATTGAGCTAAAATCAGTCAATGTTATCCTTTAATGGAAGCCACGAAAAAAGCATTTCACTAATGAGACAGTTGAGCTGGAAAAGGAAATGATGAAGAATTTGGTCAGGTGTGCTGCACTTTATGGGGGCCTGGGTTGAAATTGTGCTTTGAATATAATCTTGTATGGAAATGAACAAGTCTGTAAAACATGAGACAGATAGATTTCTTTGGTTTCTCTTAGGAAACTCACACCTAATTAAACAACTGCTGTATCTCCCATCTAATCATAGATTCTGTTATTGTGCTGAAAATGGTTTGATTCACAAAAAACAGCAATATAGATCAAAAATTTTAAACTTTCTAGTCCTCATTATTGTCACAATACTCAGTTATTTGTTTCATTTTTTAAGCTATGACTCTATTATATATCAGACAACGAAGTGTAGTGAAGGAGCCAGACAGTTTTGATTACTCACAGAGATGATATGACAAGCTGAGAAAATGGCATTATAGGAATCCCGTGGGTGCCTTGGGCTCTGCGACCACACACTCTGCACACTTAATGGAATCTATGCACTTCTGGTTTCCATATCAGTGGAGCTGAAATGTCAGAGGAGTAATACGGACATCCCCTCCTGACACTGCAGACTTAATTAAAGCTCCTGGACACATCTCAGAGATATCAAGCGGAAAAACAATGGGTTAATGGGGGGTGTTTAGTTTCTGTGATAGTGGCATGTTCTTCTGACACATAACTTTTGTAAATGTAGTTTAATGTTGGCTGAAAAAATACTCAACTGGTTCTCACATCCTCTCTACAACTTGCTGGTCAAACAGCAGAGCAGCTTCAGTAAGAGGCTTCTCCAACTCTGCTGTGATAACGAAAGATACAAGAAGTCATTCGTGCCAACAGCTATGACTGTCAGTATAACAATCTGTAACAAGAAAGACTTTTATTTTTTATTTATTCTTCAATTCACATAATTACATCATCATTTATAATAGCTTTTGCAGAGTTGACTTCCTCATGTGTATGTTACAGGTGAAATATGATGCCTCTGTTAAGCTGACTTGTACTAATGCTAATCTATGTATTACATACTGTGCATCCTTTTGCATACTGGTAGTTGTTCTTTTACAACAGTTTGAAAAGAAAGTTAAAATGTGGCTTATGGAGAACGAATATAAACATACATAATTTAGTACATACTAAATACATAATTTATACATGTAGATATACAGGATACTGCATATATACACTGCTCAAAAAATAAAGGAACACATAATCATCACAGTATAGCACTAAGTCAGTTATCATTCTATTAAGTTTCAGTTTTAACTGCTTGGGTGCAGATTAAAATGAGCGGTGCAAAGGAGAGGCAACTACAAGATATTACTACTTAAAGGGAATAGTTTCGGTGCTCTCTTCTCATCCTCACCGACTGATTTTTCTCAGCTTTTGTGTTTTGCTAGTGTCCTTGTCACTACTGGTAACACAAGGCAGCACTTGCAGCCTAATCAGGTTGCACAGGTAGTTCAGTTATTCCAATATGGCACATCCATATGTGCAGTCACAACAGGGTTGCTGTGTCTCTCAGCACAGTCTCAAGTGTATGGAGCAAATACCAGGAGCCTGGCTATTACGCCAGAAGAGCGGGGCATGGTCGTAGAAGGGCAACAGCCCAGCAGTAGAAGGCGTGCCAAGAGGACCAGACATCCTCTACTATAGTCTGTGCTCCCACACTTTGCTTGGAGTTTGCTAAGAATTTTAAAAATTTGAAGATGCTGAACATTATGCTGCTTGCAAATTCATCAAACGTGACGGGTTTGGTGGTGGGTCAGTGATAATCTGGATGATGGTCTGGGTCTGTGATTTAAAGTTTTTAGTTGTGTCATTTAGTTATAAACAAATTATGCGATGTACAGAGCACATGTGTAATTTAAGTTTTCCCCTTTTTTGTGAGTAGTGTATATGACTTATTTCTATTTTGCATCACTAATTCATATTTGACTGCAGTATGTAGACCCCATCAACCTGTGTATGTATTGTTAAAACAACATAGATAGTCATTGTGCCAAATAAACTAATTAAAATAACTACTAGCATTTTTTCTACTTACCTTTTACTTTTTACTTGTTTTTTTATTGTAGTTTGGGACAAACAAAACCCACTTTGTTGTTAAATAACTTCAAAGAACGGATAAATGATCAGCTAGCCTCAGGCATTGCAATCTTTCTCTTTTTTTGTGGAACTGGGTTTTGGCCAGGCCCAGTATTAAAGTGCTGGATGGCTGACTGGCTGCTGGACACTGGCTGAACTGAGTAAACAGTAAGCACAATGAGGTTTGTATACCCACAGTGCCAGCAGATGAATTTGCAGCTTCTATTGCATTCTTCTACTCAGAACTGCTAGTATGCTGGAGCACCTTTTAGCATATGGTGGGAGACCAGGAATAGTTCTGACCTAGTTGGAGCTTCTCTACTTTACTATGAAACTTCTCTCTCCCTCTAGATTCTGGGTCCCATGTACTGGGTAGCACAGCCAAATATCTACCCCAACTTTTGTTTGTGCTAGCTATAGTCCAGCTTTCATATTGTGTCCAATCAAAGCATTGTAAGCAGTTGCACTGCAAGGCATAAATTAATTTAGGATTGTAAGTCAGTAGTGTTTGTTATAGTAAGAGTGGTATGGTATGAGTATGTGAAATTGATAATTTAATATTTAATACATTTTGTTAATGTTGCCCAGAGTTTGCTTGACAAACAAATGCAAATTGAATTGTTTTTATTCAATAAAAGGTCATGCAAAACAGGGCTGTTTTCCTCATCCTACCCAAAATATGTTTGTATGATACACACTTTGCACAGTTTTTCATTACTTTCTGATGTGGATCGAACAATCCTCATGCAGTTCTCGCTATTGACTGACAAGCCAGGGGTTCTAAGAGGTTTGACAAACAGATATAAGTGGAAATAATCCATGCTGCCCACATTGAGGGTGGTGTCCATTTATATACATGAAGGTCAGTCAATCGATGGTTGGTATTAAAACAAGAAACACAAGGTGATGCTTTGTCAGATCAATGTGAGAGCAATCCATTACACAACGGTCTGACCTTTTCAGTTAAATTCTAAATCTCCTCAGATCACTCTGTGCCTTTTTTGCCCATTTTTAGCTTTGTGCTAGTTCTGTGAGCATCAATTTTAAGAATAAACTAAATGCATAATATACTTAAACATTCACATTTAAATGCACGGATAACAATCCAGATGAACTTAGGGTTACAACTGTGGAGATTAAATATTCATGAACCTTTCATGTAGTTGCTTTATGAATATGCCATAAACAAAAGTTCCTAATAGATGTGATAGAAAGGGGTTATCACTTCACTTGCCTTTATTTTAGTTGCCAGCTAAAGGCCCTTAAATGTGATAGTTCAGCACCACGGACAGCTCCTCACCAGCCTCTACTCGTGCTGCAGGTCGAGTTCAGCACTGCGGACAACTCCCACTGTTCATTCTTTCAGATGTAAGGAATAGCCTGTGCCCTCTCTGGTCTCTGTGTGTTGCTCTCATGGTTTGTTATAAGACCAAAGAAAGGCATCAGAGCCCTTGTATTTAATGTTTAGATTTCTGCTTGCATCCTAGTTAAGCTGGAACACTCTGGGCTTGTGTGTAATTCATTATATAATAAGAGGTGTCTCTAATGCTTTGAACCCTTCAGTGATGTAAATAGGGAGGCCAAAGCATTAGACCCCCTCTTAATAATAATGCAGTCCAGTAGGCTCCACCACCTACTATGGCCTTAATAATAAACAAATAGTAGAATTATATCATTTTGACCGTTTGAACTTAAAAACTGCGAAATTCTAACCTTTTAAAAGTAGCAGAACTGCTGTGCTGGACTACATTAGATTGTACAGGTGTGCCTAATAAAGTGGCCAGTGAGTGTATATCTTCATGCGTCCTGTGAATTAATCAGGGAACCTGCCTCATTCACTGCACTACAGCCTTGTCTGATTGTGATTCACTGTCTTCATAGACACTGTGAATCACATAAAAATAACTTGCTACGAGTTCTCTCCTGGGTAGTTCAGATTTACTGTGAAATTCATGATATACTTTTTGCAATATTACAATATGCAGACATTGCTAAAACAGTGCATGGCATGGATCCACTTTGTAAAACAGATAGAAGTCTTGGCTTGCCAAGCCTATTACATACTATTTCAGATAGATATTCAAATTTCCTGGTGGAATTCTCAATCAAATGCTAATTAGGTTGTTCTAAGGACCTTAAGGCTTGTAGTGTTGTGTTGTGGATACCTCATGTAAATGGCCAGTAAGTAACCTGCAAAGGTGAAAAGATGTCTTGAAGTTGATGTAAACCCCAGGTGTAATGCCTGCTGAGGCGATAAGGCCTTGTTTGTTTTTACCCTCTACTCAACTAAGCTAAAAATTGACTGGCACTATCTAAGCCTCTGGCGATTATCTGACGTGCCAGAGGGTTCATGCCGCAAAGACTAATTAGTTTCATTAACTTGCACTCAAGATAAAAACAATTGCTTTCATGTAATTGAAATGCTGATTTTCCTATCCCTCAGCTCTCTCCTCACCACTGCCTTTCATTCTTTTCTCAGTGATATATCTGCACCCTGATCCACCCCTCCACTTCTGTATTTTAGTTTGATCTCACAACACCCCTCTTTTTGCCTTTTGGGTAATTAATTTTGTTACACGCTAACACTTCATCCATTTTGCAAGCTCCCATGAAAATTGTTCCAGTGAGGGGAGCATTTATTTTGGGGTTGTCAAATTCCATTTGATGATCTTGGCAGCTTTCAAAAGTATTTATTAGTGTGTGATAATCAATATTAGGTACAAATACATGAAACATGTGAGCATACTACACCACACATGGTCATGGTTAAGCTGTACACAAACATGTGTTGCTGATGCTGACAGACAAGAAAATCTTTGGTGGCCTTTTAGCAAATATTTTTTATTTTTTTAATTCTATTAAAGTGATGTAAACACCTGCTGAGAGGTTTTTGCATTTTCTTTATAGAGATAACATGTCACTTATGAATCTGAGGTGTCTGTAGATTAAGTTATTTCCACTGGTCAAGAAGTTATTTTTTACAAACTGTTGTGTGATTGTTGGCACCATAATTGTGACATGCAAATTCCTCTGTAGTTTCTTTTACTTCTATGATTTCCTAATGTGAAAATCATGCTATCATTATTAAATCATATATAATCAAAAGTCACTATTATTACCATCATCTATCACCTGGCTAGCTAGCAACTCCATCAGTAATTACCATCATCTTCATAATGAAAAAAGAGTTGCTACATCTACAGCAGCAGTAACTGCAACAAAATTAACATGATAGCTGATGTTAACAGCCGGCATCTTCATAATGAAATGTCACTTTTCATTCAAGAGGAACTCCAGAGAATAGAGTCAAACGGTGATCCACTAAATAAGGTGTCATGGTGGACTTTAAATCCACATGAAATACTCAGATCAGAAACCGCTTCTCAAGAGAGTTGTACAGTAAATCAATCAATAAATCTGTGGAGTTGTATTTAAAACCACTGGAACAGTTCCACTTACCTTTTGAAGAATTCATCACCACTCTGCACATCTTTGTTCCATTACCTCTATTATTGTGTCATTCTTACAATAACTATTTCGTCCTCCATGGCTTCTACTTTCAGTCTTTACTCAGTTAAGTACAGATTTGTGGATTTGCAGGTGAACAAGTGTCAAGCAGTTTGTATAGACTCTTAGGCTGCATGTTATCATGAGAATAACAACATTTAAACTGCTGTTTTTTAGATATACTGACTTTATTTGTGCTGTGACATTAGTGCCACCAGCAGGTTCTGTACAATATACTAACATCGAATGGATGGACTGGAGCAACGTTTGGTACAAACATTCGTGGCTTCCAGAGGAGGCATTGTACCAGTGCTACTGATGGCCATTTGGGGTCCAGTCAAATTCAGTCCTACCATCTCTCTCCCTCCTGAAGTCCCACTGTTGAGTGGTAAAGGGGTTCACCAGTACTGTCCACTACACTGCTAAACATCCTTCTTCACATAAACGTTGTGCTGGGATCCACTAATGTCAGGGAAATAACGCTCACTTACAACACTAGCATACTTCATATAACCCTCATGGTTTCCAGGGCTCATTGCCAGACTCTCTGTTCATTAGCCCTTGTTGCCCCTGGTTTGTCAGCTGCCTCCACTGGTTGATTCACAATCAAAGCTCTTATAGTTGTGGCTTGAATTCCTTTAAACTGCAGGGTCACAGGTTTCTGTTTTAGGATTCCTGAGCCTGGGAAAGATAAAAACTACTACCAGCTGCACATGGGCAAGACTAACCTTTTCCTTTCTTAAGTGATGCCCCATTCTTACAGTACATAGGTCAGCTGCCTTTCTACTGATGAACCATGAATCAATCAAATGGGGGAAAATACTGACAGGAATCAAGTGTTGTGTTAATGCAATAGCAATTCATCAATGTGCATGCAACAAACCGAAGTCTAAAATAATCCAAAGTCACCAAATATAGAAATAAACCCACACAATAAAATTATACATGCTGTTAGATAACACTGGCCATTCTGTGACATTATTATAGTCATTGCCAGCCTGTTAGGATCCTGCCATTTTGACATTTAATTTAAAGTCCCACTGTGCTTAAGTCTCACAGAGGTGCTAGCATGGCAGTGGACTCTTGGTTCTTGTTTCTGTGAATTACCAAAAAAGCTCTTACTGGATAACACCAACCCACTCCTGCCTCTTCTCTTCACTTCACTTGCTCTCTTTGTCCACTACCTCTATTCAAACTGGGAGTCGTATTGTTCACTATGGAAACAAGGTAACAGCTCACTGAATCTGCCAACCCCTGCTCTACTCATTTTGCATATAATTTACCCTTTTCTTCTCCTCTTTGGTGCTCCTGAGCCTCTGGTCTTTTATAAGAACATAGATGAAGGATGACGTGCATGATTTTTGTTTGGTATTGTTTGGAAAGTGGCATATGCCAGGGTTTGACAGAGAGGCACAGCAGGGACTGGCTCAGGCCCATTTGCCCTATGAAGAGATATTGGCGTTTTGACCAGAGGGGTCCATGCCCATCATTAATGACCTTTTCAAACACATAGACTGAATACTTTGTATTGGGCTCAGCTGTCAAAACTCTTGCTAGCCTAGGGCTGCTTTGTTCTCTGAAGTGTTAGGGCAGCATAAATCAACGATTTAAAGATTCTGATATCTTGCCTTTTAACAACAATGCAGAAGTGACAGAAGTACTGTAGGCATGGCTAGTTGCTATGCTGCTTATGACAGTCAACCTGTAATGTAATGGTATCCATAAATACACATAAAGATATTTATATAAACAGCTTTAACTCGAGTGACATATGAGGTAATAAGTGATTATTTATTAGAAGCTACGTTTAACTTACAACACACTCTATTTACAAGTTTATAGTCTGCAATAAAGGACTTAATAGCATGTTGTAAACATTTATGGACTTTGTATGAGACAAGATGATTAGAGTGGTTATTTTCTCAAACTGTATTCCTTTTAAATGGTATTAAAACTAAATTAGTTAATTAACGTGGGCAGTTTTGTCATCAATCTTTAATAGTTTGACAAAGAAAACAAGAGGTTTATCTTCTCTATATGGGATATATTTTAAAATACTGTGGAAAATTCTTTGCAGCTCTACAAATCTGCAGATTGCACATGGGTTTTGGAGCTGAACATACTGAAAGTGATTATATGCCATGAATGATTATGGGTTAATGCAAACAGAAAGTGACAGTAATAAAGCACTGCAGGATGAACAGACAGACTGACGGGCAGGGAAAGTGAGACACTTCCTCCCTCTGAAACATTACTTCCTGAATTTCCATTTCAATCAGCAGCAGCCTCCCGGGAGGCCCCCGGCCCTGGAGCCTGGGTGGGAGGATTCAAGCCCCCTCATTGCCAACAGTGGTTAGCATCGAGCAGCACAGCCTGATGTCTCTGCATTGTACTCCTTCTGCTGCTGTTCTCTTTCACACCTGTGAGTAACCAGAGAGCGTTTGTATGCAGCACACTATCTCACCATCTCTCCCCTCGTCCCTGTGTCTTTGCAAACACCTTTCTATCTTTAAGCATAATGTGATAACACCAAACTTTTAACAGACCAAACAGTACAGCACATAGAGGTGGGAGGTCTCACTAAACTTTCTCATGGTCATCACAATACTAAGTGGAAAATAATTGAATGCCTCAAACTATAAGGGCTGCTCAGTAGATCCTAGTCTGCCCCAGAGGCTAGTTTCCTCTCGGCTCAGTCACAGGTCATTTGAGTTGGTCATTACACATTTGTGTCTTCTGGCCTTGGAAATGTAGATCCTATTAAAGGGTGTAATCTAGCCATATAATCTGGGTTAAAGGGTGGCTGCAGCTCCCTAAACAATAAGGCTGTCTCTTCTATGTGTGTGACATGGGTTGTGTCTGGCTGTGCTGGGGAGTCGAAGCAGCACTTTCTGTCTGTAAGTGGGATGCACTGATGCTCACTGACATAAATAGGTCCTGCATATTTGGTAACACATTGCCTGGATATATTTGGATATGTTGCAATAAAAACTCTATTTGCTCGCATACCTTCCCTTACTCTGTGTGTTTTTATAAACCTGTCACAACTAAAATGTTTTATCTCAATGAATGAATTGTAGTGAGACAACTACTTAATATCCCCATTGTTTATGCAGGAGCAGTCACACGTAATATCCTCTTAAATACAGATGTGCTTAAGAAGAATGCAGGAAAAGTGATAAGAAAAAAATTGGGGTAGAACAAATGACTCTCTTCTTCTATGTCTCATTCTCGCTCTGTATGTGATGTCAATACTGTAAGTAAGATGAAAGGGCTGTCTAGGTGAAATACAATAAAGACATTTCTACCTCCGGGTCCACTGGTTTAGGATCGATGGCTGCCAGGCCTGTTTTCCTGTAAATAACATACATGAATATCATTAGAAGATGCACATGTACTTATTCTGTCTCATGATTTAAGAGCAGCCATAAGGAGAACATTACCTCACCGAGTTTTGTTGTACTCCTTACGGTTAGGGCTGAAGATTAAGGCATCTGCTAAATATTAGAGACATGTCTTACATTGATGCACACATAATGTTGGGTTATATTTGGTTGTTACGGGAGCTCATACAGTAATATCCGCAGCTCAGCTCTATGAAAATGTATTGATTGGTGGAATATAAGCTCATACAAACAGTGAGAGTGAGTACATGTAATTGTTCCCTCTGGTTACATGTTGTGGACTTTTAAACTTTTGGTAACATCTCATGGGTCTTATTGTAAATGCATAATCTTGTCTATGGTGGTGTTTTTATTTTCCTCTTTTTAAATAGCAATGATTCTGATGTTATTACACTGTCAAGCTAACTGAGGTTAGAATAAAATAAACATAATGCTACAAAACAGCTTTTCACACTTTTTCATTCTATTCTATGCCTAAAGAACGCTGTGCCAAAAAACACTCTTTACTCAGTAGTGAAATCAATATCTGAGGAGATAATGGAGATATATGGCTGAAAAATACACAAAGCTTCCGAATCTATTGCCTTTGAAATGTGCTGCATAATAACAGAGGGATGTTTTTACAAATGCCAAATATAAAAATGACTATAACAGAAAGGCGAATTAGTTTTAAAAGCTATTTGACCAACTGTGTAAAGGGATCAGTGCATTTCTTCACAGAAGGCAAATAGTAATGATTCTTAGTACAAATGGCTGTAAAATCAAGCTAACCTACAAATTCAGTTCATATAACAAACTATCCAACTGAGCCGTTTATTTTAATTTGCTAAAATTCATTTGCTTTCATTAGTAACACTTGTATGGTTGTATTAATTAACATGACATAACGCATAAATTAATGAACAAACATGGCATGGATAAATGGTCTTCATGCAAACTAAGTAACAAATCCATGTGGAAAGTGCTAAGTGTTAAAACACTATGAACTCCAGTTGTCATTACACTCTCAGGCTGAAGTGAGCGTCACCTTTGACCATGAAGTCCTCATCACTGCAGAAAAAGTTAAACCAAAAACAATATTATCAGCTGTAAATGATAAACAAATATATACCTAATGCACAGATAAACACTTTTATCTAATGACTGGAAATTTACAGCATCTATCAGTTACCAGATGCTCCTGGATTTTTGCTCTAATACCAGTCACCTGACCTTCCTGCCCACACACCTGTTTCCTATTTCCTCATCAGTTCCCTCTGTTTTTATGCCAAACAGTTACACCTGCTCTCTCCCAAGTTGTTGAGTGTCATTCGTGTGCTGTCTGTTATGGCCTTTGTAGTGCCTGTCTGTGTGTAAGTCTTATCATCCCCATTTCAATTAAATCACTTCACTGCACCTGCCTGCCTCTCATCCTGCGTGCGGGTCTGCCTTCCCTGTCGCTCCATGCTTGAATCATGATGTAACTACAAGTGTATGCTACTAGTTTAGTCTACTAGTTTAATAGACTCATCATTTCAAACGTGAAATGTCAAAACATCACAGTCTACTGTGAGTCCAGAGATCTGCCATTATTTTACATGTATCTACATGTACATAGTTTAATGTGATCAAAAACAGGTTCTTCATCTTTTCATCATTTGTCCATATGCTCAAAGACATGAGACTTTTATTTTTCAAGATGAAATATATATTTTCTTTGTAATAAATACAGTCCCACCTTGTTCTGAAATGTGCTTGAACATTATTGCAGCAGTTATTTGTATTGCTAAACGACTAAAGCTTCAGTCTATTTGCATCAGTCTTGGAACCAGTAGCAGTTGGTAGATATGAAGCAATGAGATGCAGTGTTGGTGTGAAGATCTGGTATCAAAGCTAAATATTTGTCTGTTGTTGTGGAGTCTAGCTCATTGTGTTTGTGTGCATATTTTTCAGTACATATTACTGGGCACATTCTGATCCTATGTGTATTCTCCATTGTGTTACTGTGTTTTTGTGTACACGTTGTGTGTGCAAATATGCTTACAGGACACATTTTCTCTTTTTTTCTTTCTCTTTCTGCTGGCAACAGAACACATCTTATGAAAGCACATGGCTTTTAAATAAACCAAGCAAGTGTTTGATGTGTAAATGTGTACTCCAGACATGTAAATAAAATGCTATCAGCTTCTCAGCATCTGTCTGTCACAGATTTGACTTGTCACCAAATGTTCTTCTTCTTCATTTATGTGCAATTCTCTCTTATGTACGTCTTGTTTCTGCCTTGACAAGAAAGAAAACTGGCAAGTGTACCCTGAGGCAGAGTGAGAGATGCTTTGTTTAAAAGGTTATGCATTTGTGCTCATGCTGATAGAGAACTTTGAGCACAGAATGATTGGAAACTGTTTAATGTAGGACAAAGTGATCACATTTGTACCTCACTATGTACCTGACAAAGAAAACAGTAAAATTATAGGTTCAAGGTGTTCTTGTCTGCTACGGAACAACCGTATCTGATGTGTCATTATTTTTTGTGGAAAATATTCAGAGAATCAGGATCATGGGTGTTCATAACATCATAATAACAGTACAATGCAGTACAGTACATATATGCATAAGGTACCTACATCAGTTGCCATGTATTCACACAAGTATTTATATTTACCACATGTATGCATGCTTAAAGTTCCACATCAGCTGACTGATGTGCACCTTTGGAACTGAATCACAGTTGTTGTTGTGGTTGTTTTAAATGAAACATTAAATGTTTGGGAATTGAAGGGGTATTCCAAAACAGAGCAAGTTTTCACAAAGAAACATTTGAAGAAACCTCAGCACAATCCCATTCCCAATTCAAACATTCTGTAATGTCCAAACAAAGCAGTTCTCTTGACTGG
This sequence comes from Helostoma temminkii, assembly GCA_900302695.1. Classification (NCBI taxonomy): domain Eukaryota; kingdom Metazoa; phylum Chordata; class Actinopteri; order Anabantiformes; family Helostomatidae; genus Helostoma; species Helostoma temminkii. The sequence goes on along the minus strand of OMLM01007384.1, from coordinate 25,889 downwards.
TAAACAGAATCAGATTGCTCTAATATTCACAAGCAAACACACAATCCTGCTCATGAGCTCAACAGGGTGACGGTGTATTTACAGTGACCAGGTTCCAGTGAAATGTCTGGAAAATAAACTGAGTGCATGGATGCACAGGGAAGATGGATTATGTTGCATAAGGGACAAGGATATTTTTTATGGATGTTATGATACATTTTCTGCAAAGACATCTGACAACAGTTGGTGTTATGGTGCAAATTTTCAAATGAGCCTTTCATATTTACAGGATGTGGGCATTTTATACGAAACCCGTAATTCTATTTAATGTACAATATGGAATAGCTTCGGCCTTAAAATATTCAAAACTGTAAGTATAACTGGCAAAATTACTCAGAAAGAAAATGTTGCAAGAAGAAAAAAACATTATATTATCTACATCTTCGTTGTCCCATCGGGAAGCTAGTCCTAGTTTTCAATATTTTTAATATTAAATGTAGTCATGTTGTGCTTTTAATGTTGAGGACACTGTTCCTTGGTCTTACATACACACACACACGCACACAACTGACATTTAAAATAACATGAGTGAGAGGAAATGGTTGTGCAGTTCAATTCAAAATCACTTATTATTCATGGCCATTCGCACAACCATCTCCTGGACTAGAGCACACTGGGTATAACTTTATAGAACCTGTTTCTTAATATTTAAAATCCTCTGAATACCAGTCACCAGGACCAATTATATTTATAGAAAAACAGAATGAATCTCTTCAAAATTCCCTGAGGACTTAAAGTGTATAATGAATGTGTGTGTGTGTGTGTGTGGTGCCCAAAGAACAAGACTTAACAGATCTATGTATGTCTTGTGTACTTGTGTATGCTTTCAACTACCTTCTCTTGTGAAACCAAGCCTTTGGAAACAGACCCACATGAGCACAACTCCTGCTGGGTGATATAAAAACCATCTAAAGGTCACAGCCAGCCAAACCTCCCTCCAGAGCCACAGCTATACACTGATGTTGCCACCACTGCTGTTTAATTCATAACCCAAAACATTTGTTCATTTCATTTGTGGCTTTTACATGAACTAAATATCCCCAAGATATTTAGCCATCCCTGATGTCTGATCTTACGATGAGATCATTAAAAATACATGATCTGCATTTCCGCTTTGGCTGTTGGGTAACTGCTTTTCTATGTCTTGACCTTGTGATGGATTATAAATACAGGAAATGCTGGCCTCGGTTCTTCAGAGAAGAATTAGATACTTAAAATGAATTTAAAAATAAATAAATAGCTCAATGATTATAATGAATTAGGTATGTACACAGCAAGTGTGTAGTTATGTTTATTGTGGATACTCAAAAAGGCCTGTGAAAAAAAGTCATTCTTAGTTAATTATTAGCTATTAGTCAAAACTGTGCTTTTAGCTAAATGCTAATGACAACTTGATATGATGTTCACAGTTGTTTAGTGGATATAATGTTTACTGTGTTCACCATCTGTTTTCACCATCTTAGACTAGCATGTCACGAGAACTGTTAGGTGTTATTACAAAGTTACTATTATTTCTCGGGCACTGACAAGGTCAGCATAACAACCAATAAGTGTGGTCTGACATAAAACACCATGACAAGAAGCAGGAACGTAATGCTAATTAGGATGTTGTCAGCAAATACATGTGCAGCACTGCCAACGACAACCTGCAAACAGTATCGGTATCAAAGAAGCACATTTCAGATTCAGTCAAGCATCTTAAAGACAGACATCCAGATTTGTACAAAAAATTCAAGGAGACAATGTTACTTTTATACTGACAACATGTTGTTGAAATGATCATATCTTCAAATGTTCCAATTATTGTTTATGAATTGTGAAGCAGTTGCATGTGATGTAGCTATGTTCCACACAGATCACAGTTCACAAAGACTAACAATAACTAGTTCAGGCTGCATTTCTCTGTGTGTGTGGAATTCAAACGGACAGACTCCAGTTCCAGGATTGATATCACAGATTTCACAAACCAGGCACCAAACTGTCTGAACACCTTCAAAGCCTTATGTCAGCATAGGTGATCAATCAATGACTGACTTTTCTAATTGTTTGAAAATCGCTGCTGTTTAAACAGACCTACTGGTTCTGACACTGATTCAAGGAAAATATCTTTATTTTTTTATGTATTTATTTATTTATTTATTTTTGTCCTAAGCTGTCTCACAAATACAAGTTCCCAAAGGTCTAAGATCAAATGGTAACAGATTAATACAACAATGGAGGGCAGCGAACTTCTCCCACTTCCTTGTGCTGTAGCATCTATAATGTATAACTCACTACCAGGGACCATCACTGGCTGAGAGTGACAGACTTGGTACAGCATGCAGGTCATTTCAGGTTGCAAATCCACTAATCTATATTTCAGGAGTTGTCTTGGAAAGTGAAGCCCCTCTGTTCTTTATGATGCGTTATAAAAGAATTCTTTTTGTTTTCCTCTATACTTTTTTAATCTTAGTCTTTTTAATCTAAGTGCGACATAAATGTTTCATGTGGTCGCTCTTCCTGTCTTTTGTGCAATGGCTGTGATGATAGCCTGCACTTTCCCCACCTGAATCGCATGTATTTTTCATATTCTTTCTGACAAGCAGCAATGCATTCCCAATGAATTCCACATGATATGGTCAAAGTATTAGTTATGATAATGGCCTGCTGCTCATACTTAAAATGATAATAATCAGTGATTTAAACAGTTGTTACAGTACTACAATGAGAGAACTGTGTTAATTTCAGCTACATCTAGATCAAAAACTCCACATGGTGCTTCTACGTTTTGGTAACTTACTACAATTAAAAGTATGACGGTAAATGTATTTTACTTTGTTAATGAATCAACTACTATTTACAACTTTTCTGAGTGTCGTTTGAACGTCTGCCACAACACAACCACTCATGGTTTGATTTCCACTGCAGTGCATCGAGGAGTGAAGGGTTGGGGTTAGGGGCCATGTTAATTGTGCAACACAGTAAAAGGAAAGATCATCAACACGTTAATTTTTAAAATAAAATCACAGGAGAAACTTTCTGTGTTGTTGATCTTGTATTCTTATCTTGTTCATACTGTAATTATAAAATATGTACCCTGTAATTATAAGATACCCAAAATTTAAGTTCTCAGTAAACAGTGTTGTATCTTAGCACATATCATAAACATACCACGTAATGAAATCACACTTCATTTGTCCAGTTCAGGGAGAGATGATCTAAGGCCATGCAGTGCCAGGTTTTTCTACTTGAAGCCCACTGGCTGTTGGACATGCAGCACAAAATAGTGCAGGGTCAGGTGGGGGTATGATTAATTAAAAGCATGTGCTCCACAGAAGTGATTCTCTGCAATGCAATAAAACAAGTTTATAGGTCTCTGCTGGCCACATTCTTTTTCCCTACTTTTCATCCTATGACAAAATGCCCTCTCCCTGGTCAGAGCATAACTCTCCATTCGCTGACAGCTCCAGGATTACGACTGTGAGAGGGTGAGGTGAGAGGGAATGGAAGGTAACAACTGGGCTCCTCAAAGTCATCATGGCAGTCATAGATTACAGAGTATCCTCTCTCTCACTTTTCTTGGCAGGTGGACAGCGTGCATGCTGATAAGTTGTGGAAGAGACAAAGGAGGAGGGATGGCAGGACAGGATCTTATGGCTTGGGCCTTGGAAAGAAAGCCACCTGATCCCACAGCTGCTGGTGCAGCCCAGACGCCTTTCACTCTTCCACTCAATAGGTGGAGACAGGAAGGGCTGGTGTGAGCTGAGTGATATGACTGGTGCCTAAGCTGTGTTTTCATCTCCTCTTTGTGTCTGTGCTCACACAGTCTGCTCATCTGGTTGTTTCTGGACTAGCTGTATGTCAAACATTATACCAGACCAAACAGAAAAAACTGTCTCTTAACTAACAAAGTTTTTCCTTTGTCGTGGAGAGATAAGCGTAAAAAAGTTAAATGAAAGTGGATGGTGCCACACAGCCATTATGCTGCAACTTGGACTCAGGCCTTGTGTTCCCTCAGAGGCCAACACTGACAAGACAACTTGCTATTGGTCAGCACCGTGTCAAATATGTGTGCCCATATATGTGAGTTCTTCATCACTGATTTTTTATTCCATTTGAATGGACATTAAATCCCTCAATGTATTCAGCTGACCAATGATGCACTTCATTACTTATTACCTCAAATTTTCATTATGAGCTTTTCATTCAAAAGAAAGGACATATTTGTATTTTAAATAAGAAGAGGCAAATTGTGCATGGGTATCAACATGGTGTAAGCTGCCTTATTTTGCAGTGCCGAGCTACATGTCTATTACATGGTCTATTACATTTCTATTGCTCGTGGGTTCAGACCAGAAACATGTCATGATGCTCTTTGCATCATATTGACAAGAAAACATCAGATCTTTGTCACACATGATATGTGATGGGGCACAAAACAGAGGAGGCTTTTCAGTGGCTATGTGAACGTGTCCTTGTCTTGCCATCTGTCTATCCTGGCTGTTCTCTCTGTTGGCTGTGTCTGTCTGCCTGTTTCTGCATGTGCCTGTCACCTTTCTATCATTTTCTCAATGTCTCTTTCTCCCTTGAATAGTGTCCTTCCCTTCTGTGCTGTCTCTCTCTTTCGTCTTTCCTTTCTCCGTCTCTCTTAACGCCATCATTCTGTCCCTTCAGAACCTGGTTCTCCTCTTTCCAATCCCAGATGGATTAACATACATTACAGATTTCACAGTGGCTCTGTAATAAAAGAATGTATTCAGCCCGTCTTTCCGAGAGCAGAAACGAGCATGCACATCTCCCCAAGGTCAGGACAGACCTGAATAGCCCACCTTAATTCATTTTGGGGGTGTGCCAGTATTTTGGCATGCCGTCCATTTTGTATTGCCTAGTGGCCCAGGTGTTGCTTTTAGATTACACTGTGTGCTCACACGGGCAAAGAGAAGCCCTGTAATCGGGTTAGCTGAATAAGGAGACACAGTTACTCACTTTCTTCATAAAATTACAGCGATTGTCAACACTCAAGACAGTTTATCCCTGAGGCTCTCTGACAAGCAACATGGAGCTGTGGCTGACTTCGTCTAGCCGTGAGTGTGAAGGTGCTCTGAGGTTGGAAGTGATGGGACAGCAGCCTGCAGCAGAGGTGAGAATAACCATCTGAATCATCATGTAAAGGACACTCTATGAAACTCCAACACTCACCCAGACCCCTTTCCTCCTAGGCAGGTCTCTGCGGAAACATTTGTCTGACAACAGAGCATCTGATCTGCCATTTCTTCCAAATGTAGCTAGGATTCCTTTGCTTTGTTGTCACACACACACACACACACACACACACACACACACACACACACACATTACTGCTTGTGTGTCTACTAGGGAAATCTCTCGAATAAACTGGAGCAGTACCATTTCCCACCATGACCTCACCACCCACAGTCTAAAAATAATTAATGGTGTTGTGGGAAGGACAGGCACACATCATTAACTTTCATAACAGTGATTCTGTGGGTGAAAACTAAACAATCAATGAGAAATGCCTCATAAAATCAAACCTTGGATAACATCACTACAGTTTCTCTCTCTTTGGGAATTAGAAATATTGATATTGGCCCTGAGCTTGTACTTGCCATTCAGAAATATTTATTTGAAGCAAATTACTTAATGAACATATGAGAAGCATGCCGTTTCTGATAACAAAAATAATAAGGAGCAAACTCAAATCCTTGGACAACATTATGTTCACTTGGAAGCTGAGATGTTAAAAGGAAATCTGTGAGGGCAAGAAACAAGAGCGACTGACAAAAATGGCAAGTAACTTATTTGGGACATAAACTGAAAGGTAAAAAAATTATTTTTTTCTTTTCTTTTTTTTAAAGAAACTTAGTTGTGACTGGATTCACTTAAGAAAGGAATGGTATGTATTTACATATTTTGTTTCAAAGACTTTAAAAAATATTGTTCAGTTTGCTACTAAAACATATGTACTACTGCATTATGAAAATTTGTTATAGTCACGTTTAGTAATTTAGGATTATGGAAAGCTTGTGCGTTTTATTGTTATAAGTGAAGAGAAGTGAAAACTGAATGAAAAAGAATGTAAATTTTGTAATGTAAGCATTGATTATGTATGATAATATTTTGTTGGAGTTATTGTTGTTGTTTGATTTCAAAATACAAACAGTGGTTAAATTCCACCTTGCTTAAATGTGCCAGATTGTGTGAGAGGAGCATCATATAGCAAGAGACAAGCATCTTAAGCATCATTAAATCTCAAGGTTCATTTTTGGCCACATATTGTATCTCTCCCTATCACATCATGTGAACACATAAGCAGCACCACAAACTTTGAATTATTTATTTATTCTTAAGAAAAAAAGTTGTTTTCAGCATTAATGATCACAGTCAACCGTAATAACAATGAGTTTTGAAAAAGCACTGCAGTACATTTTAATTTATTGTTGTGAATATGGACTACATAACATATATTTAGACACATGAATTGCAGGTATGTACATAAACACAGAATCTATATGCAAACACCACAAACCTATAGTAGCTAAATAATTGGTTTTATGTAATACAATTTTTTTTTTCAGACTATTCTTCTCCTTTTGTTTGCAATGACCCAATGTTATCAACACCCAACCAGACTGGATTGAGGATTTAAGATAAATCAGCTTACTCACAATAACAGAAAATGTCTGCTGAATAGAGAGACTCACTGTCAGCACTTTGCAAGACATTGGTAGGAAACAAGCTCTACTGACAGTGTAAATCATAGATGAGTTCATTAGCGAAATGGCACTGATGGATTTACTCTGGGATCAGAACATTATCAAGCACCTGGAGGATCCTGACACTTTTCTACAACCTTGTGTAACGTTACAGCTCTTTTGCTGAACATTTAAATCCTGTGTTCTACACCACAGGCACAACTAGAGGAGGTTTAAAAAAATGCCAGCGCATGAAATAATCTCATTCAATAACACACCAGCTCACTGCACAATGAGAAAGAATTCATGCAATGGCATGTGTCCATATTCACCACAAAAAGCCTATTAGTGACAAAACATTACTATATCCAACAATTTTAATGTCTAGGAACATGCCGACAATAATGTACAGACGGAACCTGGTCTGACTAAAACACAAAATTGTACAAAGGCAGAGTGGCCAGCACAATAGTCTTACAACAAGAATGCTTAGGGAGTGTGAAGTTTTCATGTTCTCCCTGCGTTTTTTGGACCAGCAGATGGGGATTTGGATGTAACTATGTGTCTGTCTATTGCTCCAAGCTTGTTGATAAAATGTTGTGATGTTCCTGAGTAGATGAAAAGTCTGAATGAATGAAAACCCAGTGCTGTTCATTTTATGCAGGTAGTAATAATGTGCCGCTCATACATGCAGCAACATACCGGTTATGATGCAATTATGGAAAGAATTGTTTATCGGTGATTTGTGCTCCAGTAAAAAATAGGCCTCAGTGTGTGTGACAAGGGAGGAAAGTAGACTGTGAGTGACAAAATATGTTTTAAAGGTTTCGTTCTTCTCTTCTCTGACATGAATTACCTTTGCCTGGAGCCCTCTCTTTTCAAAGTCAAAAAGGGCATTCATGCGGCATGCAGAAATTCTTCAACAGAATTACATTTCTATTGTTGAATAAAAGATAAATGGCTTTTATCTTTGGGCAGTAAACAGACATATTCTTTTTTCTGGTTACAGTTTTATAAAGGGAATGTCCACTGGTGTTTAATGACCTTAATTGTTGTACTTTTATGACATTACCCTTATGAACAGTTTAATCCTTACACAACCACTATATCATAATAACTTAGTTATTCAGGTCAGACTATTGCCTGTATCTGAACCTGACATGTAATATCATTCAGTTGCCCTGAGGAGATGTGTGTGTCATTGTCTGTATGGGAGCTGTCCACTGTTGACTGTCCGCTGCTGAGGGGTCGCTATGGCCAAGGTGCTGAAGCTTTCACTGGGCGTTTCTTTCTGATGCTGCCTGCTGAGAGCAACTTAGTCCATGCAAGGTCAAGTAAAGGTGAAGCACTGGTCTTTTTAGCCCTGGTGTATAGTCTGCTTTACCACTGTGTGAGAAGTGTATTCAGGACTGTGCTCTCACTCCACCAGACTAGAATGAGTGCCACTCCCCAGAGAAAAGCTGTCATGAGCAGAAAATGTGCTCTGAGAGGAGGAAGGCACAGTTTCCACCACCACTGACCAGCAGCTAAGAGCAAAGGCAGTGCCTCTTAATTAGAAATGTATAGCTGAGAGGGTTTTTATCAAATCTTGAAACAGATTCTCTTCAGAGCTGAACACTCTCTCCCTCAAGACCTGGCAGAGTCACAGAATTACAATTACACACCTGGAGAACTCTGCACCACCAATCAGTACACATAATTTAAAAAACATTAAATACAAGGTGACTTCCTATGAATCTTAATTTTAGCTTGGCTACTGTGGGGAGAATTCATTGTTTAATGATGTTTATATAGTTTCAATGTTTACAAAGATGTCTGAAATGTTAATGTTATCACCATCATCAACTTGTCATCATTTGTTCAGCTTTCTGTTTGGGATTGTAGTCTAGTTTAAAGATACAATATATATAGTATAGGTGATAATGGGAGAAACATTATATGTTGATCGTTTTAAAAATAAACTATAAATTATTACTCAATATTTACTTAACTTGTACATAGTCTACTACATTGTCATTCTCAATCACAATAACTCATAAACAAAAGACAAGACATCACAGACAAGCAAGACTGATTTCTCTTCTAACATCTCTTCTATGTATAAAAGTGGGAGACAGGAAAATATGAGCAAATCAGCTTTTAAAGTGAGGTTTCCAGTATTTTCAGAACAGGGCTCCCATTCAGCAGCATTATTGTACAGTAAGAAGTGAGGGTGAGCCCATGTTTCAAGGTCCTTCCCTTGACTGATGCTAAGGATTTATTCTTAGAAGTCTGGAGAGATTAAGAGTAAGCATGCTGGTGGCAAGTAGGCTTCTTTGTTGTGAGGGTTCTATACAGTAGCAGGATCAGTCATGTAATTTCCCCTCCCATGCTTCTGGACATTTAAATGATGGATTCATCCAGTTCATGCCAACAACTGCTGAGATTTTAGCTGAGAAGGATGGAACTTTCTGAGCTCACCAGTGGTAACAGAATGTTGTACCAGAAACAAACTCTGTTCTTTATCCACTGAAAGGTTTTATCAGCCAAAAAACATTCAAACGGGGCACTGAATCGAAGGGAGCTGCAAGCTGTTCAGTTGTGTATAAGGCTTCCTTTGAAAGTAGATGCTCCGAGCGAAGACACAGCCCAATGTTGTGGGCAAAAAGTGAAACGAGCAGTAAGCATTAGCAGCAACTAATCATGTTGCTGCCAGCTGACAGATTTTATTCACATATTTCACACTTTATATATAAACTACAAATGCTTCTTTTAATCACACAGCTGGGAGAGGGGACCAGGGTGCACATAGAGTTGGACGGTTTCTATGAACATGATGGTTAGACTGAGGAAGCTCAGCAGCCTCGCTAAAATGCATAAAATCTTCACATAGAAGTTTTTTTCCCCAACACTAAATCAATGGTAGAACCTTGTAGCCTAGACACTCAAAGGATTTATTAAATCTTAAATATGAGTGTGTGCCAAGTATTCTATCATCCCGTGTTTCCCTTGTGACTGCAAATCTGTTGTTTTTCCATTCATTTCAGAGGCATTTGTGCCATTGCATGATTTACCTTATAGATACACATATATGTATAGATATGTAAGTAAAACTGTGCTGACTATACTTAAAATTATTTAAAGAAAGTGCATTGATTTCTAGCACTCTAAACCCACACAGTATCATGAACAGTGCATGCATGTGCAAGGCCTTGTGCATGTTTCTACAGATACATGTGTACAGTATATCCTGGATGTGTAGTCTGTATGTGCCGCATGTACCTTCATATATTCAAGAATCTGTGCATATGTATGTGGTGTAGGAGAAACGTGCATTGAAAGCAGAGTGATAGAGAGGGCAACATGACAGCATGCTTGGCTTGTTCAGCTGATGACCCCACTCATCACCTACCTCCAGGCACTCGCTCTTTGACAAACAATAGTTTTTTTTTACTCTGCTTCTCCAAGCAGTGGGCTGTGGATTGGCTGCTGCCCAAATAATGCAAGTTTGACTAAGTATTTCTATGTGGGAGACCTGGTGGGTATGGGAAAAATAAAGGCATTAAGTGCCAGATTTAGCACCATCAAAGGTTTTGAGACATTCCATTTGTGAAGTCTTTGTTCTGGTGTGGGATGTGTGCATTATAGGGTATCATTTCAGTAATATTTACCTATGTAAGGATTATGCCATTTCTTAATTCATTTCATTTTTGAAAGGGACAGCAGGGAAACAATAACAACGAGAAACACATTGATGTTTGATGAAGATTTGTAAGAAGTAGTGGTTTGTATTATATGTTTGATTCAACAATCCATTATATAAACAGCTCATCACAGTATAATTACAGGGGCGCTGGAGCAGCTATCATTGGGCAGGAAACACAGAAAACATACTTAAAAACATATAGAGACTTACGCACCATTTACACTCAGGGGCAACATTATAGCTAATCAACCTAATTGCATGTCTTTCAACTGTCACCACAAGCCATTCCAAAGATGCACTGCCCCATATAATATAACACAGTTCCTGGTTCATATAAGTAGGTCTGCAGCTCTCTGTCCTCTGTCAGATTGTCATCCTTGTTCCCCAATTGCTACTCTCCATCCTTCTTGAACCTGACCTGTTTGCCTGTGCTCAACCTCATTTGTTTTGTAACATGATCTCCTCTTAAGTAAGTATGTAAGCCTATCGGCTCTGATTGTTACTGACCTGTGCTGACCTGACCGGATTGTGGACTTCACTAGTTATACTATCTGGACTGTTTAAAACTGAACCCTGGGTTCATTTATTTGGGTTTATTTATTTTATATTTTATTTGGTTTATTTGGTCTCTCTGCTCAGTCCTGAACTGTTTTTGTCTTCCCTGAACTGTAATCTGGCTAAACCTGACCTAAACCTGGCCCTGTGTGTTTGAACCTCCTTTATGTAAATCAGACCCGACCTTGTTTACCTGTTTACCAGACCTGACAGTTTTCAGTGGATTGGAATTGGACTTTGACCCGTATCAGTGTGTTTGGACTAAGGACTTTGGATTGTAGGTTTTTTGTGTATACTGTGAAGGATGGTGCTGGATGATTTTCACAATTTGTATCTGAGTCAGAACATGAGCGGGCAGATTTTGGACAGAACAAGGAAATGTTCTGCTCCTGTTTTGCTCCAAAACTACTCACACCATAAGTGGAAACTCTCATCAAGCAGTAACAGTTTATAACTATAACATACAATGCTGTGATTTCAACAGACTTAAATGTGGAGTAGACAAGTGAATGATTAATAGTACTGTACGTGGTGCCTAGTGAATACAGTCAAAACTTGTACACACACACTCTTGAGCCACTGCTGGTAATTGCCAATAATTACCAGCCGAAGAAGGAGTTTAGTGAACAATCAGAGTTTCCCACTTATGGTAGGTAGTACAAACGTTACCACTCCAGTACACTTAAGGTGTGTTTGCATTTGTGTGTTTGTCAACAGGGGCTGGTGATGGGGATTTTTTTTTTTTTTGACATTTTTATTATAGTGTGACTCCAGAGTTTGCATACTTTTAAAGGGTACTGTGACTGAAAATGGTTGAGAAATGCTGCTTTGTTTTATTTTGACATTTTAGTTAAGCCTTATTCTGTTCTTCCCTTTCATGGTTGAGGACTTTTAACTTTCTGTCAACAGTAAGTGTCATCCCATCTCCAACATGTTTAAAATGTGACTACCTGTAACAAGAGATATCCCAAATCTCTGTAGCACAGTTAACCCCATACTACCAAAAAGAAAATTATCCATTCATTCACAGAACTACACACAAATTACATTACACAACTAAAACAAAAGTAAACAATTATATAAAACTCCACAAACACACTGTCCAAACAGTTAAAAAAAGCATCTCAAGTTGTTGAAAGAAAGTAGGTAGGGCCTTTAGATGTGTAGAAGACCTGACATTTAATATGAAAATCCCGTAGGCTTCACATTTTAGTAGTGTTATTCTAAAATTACCACCTCTACACAGTTGCATCACCTATTCAGTACCCACACTTACATTAGAAAACAAAATAGCTGCTTTTCTAAAAGTGAGAGGAGAGGAGGTCATCTCTACATGTAATGACTGATTTCTGATTTTCTGTTTTACTGGTGAGATGCCTTTTTCAAAACAATCTTTATTGGTAACTGTATAATTAACTATGTTTAATTATTCAGGCTTTGTGTTAAATTCACTGGACATGAGTACATTATTAACAGAGTGCGTTTTATTTTGTTGTTCCTGGGGATTCAGTTTCCATTGTACAGGACACAGAATAGGCACTAGATAAATCTGAAAGTCATTTAGAACTAAAAAAAAAAAGCAATCAATCAGTCAACATGGTATCATACCAAAATTAAACTCCTGAAAGTAGTCTTATTACAAATGTGATTTACTTGCCCAAACAATAATTATTCCATTCAGTATCATCTAAAAATCATCTAGCTCCTATGCAAGTGTGAATATCTGGATACCCTCAAATTAATACAATAAGGCCTCGTTCTTATGTCTTGCTTTTAATTTAATATTTGTCTTGAAACTCCATTATGTTCTCTAAAGGGTTTTAATACCATTGCACCTATCTCGAAGTGTAGATGAAGTTATTAGATATTGTTTGATATTGCACAGTAACTTGTACTGGACTCACTGGCTCCACAGGCTTTGACTGCTAAACTGCAAATCTAACAAAGAAGAAAATAATGGTCTCTACATTACACCCCCAATGGAAGGGAATTTGTTCTGCTGCCACATTATCTGAAATACAAGGCATACTCTAACAATAGCACAGTCTACTCAAATGTCAGCCCTTCAGTCTAACAAAAGCTGAGTTTGCATGAATAGAGAAAGCTGAAAATTTGAGGCAGATAGAGTAAGAGGTGGAGCGTGTTTTTGAGGGGTAGGGGAGGGTGCACAAACACAAAAATGACAGAATCACACTGGAATCCAATTTAGAGGCCTAATCAGAGCAATGCTAAAAGAGAAAGACAAGCAGAGCTGAGGTGAAACAGCATGTCTGATGTGATTCTGTGAGCACACATCAGCACCCACCTCATCCTGCAGCATGGATAAGATAGAGATTGTATGCCTGGCTGTGAACATTTTTGAATGGTGGCAAATCTGACATAGTTAATTTAATACATAGAATCTACTGATAGGAATCACAGATTGGATTATACACTGAGTGGAAAAGTAGAGCAGGATCATACGTTTGTGGTACAAAAGGTACCCAAGGTAGTCTGTGCTTTATGTCAGATGTAACCCTATTATTTTTACTTTGAAAAGTACAGTTATGTGCACCAAGGGACCAAAGTGTTCCTGTAAATGGAATATGTCACATTTTTTTCACTGACTGTTTAAAAGTTTCATCTGCAGTCCTTCAGTCTAAACTACATTCATATAGAAAAGAATGCTCCCCTTAACATTTATGTCTAACACAAATGTTTAGTGCTGCATGGTGCAAAAAATATTTATCTGTTTATATGTTGTGGTCAGTATGCTCATCATAAACCTGAAAATGTCAATATAATGTTTTTCTTTTTTTTTTTTTGTCAATATCAGCAATTTTGTCTTGTCCAGGCAGTGTGAAGACTAATAAGCACTAGAAGTTTCTAGTTCCACAACAATGTCATGACCTCTCATTGACCACCTGACTGCATTTAATGAGTCCAACCTGTAGCAGCACTGCTTCTGGTTATTGTGCTCATGTCTTGGTGGTGGGCGTTTCATATCATCATGTTTCCTGATTCATAGGAAACTGATCATCAATCACTAACTGATTACTGTTACTGTGCATTAACTCACAAATATGTACTTTAAACTGTCAAAGTACCTTTGGACCTGTACAGTAGATAGAGTATACATCTAGGTCTGACGCAACCCTATTACATGCCTGTGGTGGTGCGTCTACTTTTCAGAATAAGCTATATTCCTCCTGTATCTCTACTTTTGAGAATATATTACACCTTGTTTTCACTTGTTTTCACCTTGTTTGTGCGGAAACTTCACCCCCTCCGTGTTCTCCTAGGCTCACAGTGAAGTCAGTCAGTTCTTTTCACACATGCTAATTTAATGGAAAATATAGATGTTGCTTCTGTCACAGATGAAATAAATTAAATGTATTTTTAAACACTCAAATGCAGGTTAATATACTAGTGCTTTATAAATGCTTTCCTCATCTCTCTTATCATCAGCACAAGGTCATAGGAATAAAGAGATGCATCATTTGCCAAGCCACACACATTGTGCTTTTATAAATTTGAACTCAACATCGCACTCAACTGAATTAGAACTGGTCTTGTAACCATGTGCTAATCTCAGAGAACTGCTCTTGTTAATGTTCTTGTAAGTGTCTTTCAACTCTCCTGAAGCCAGATCATATTTCATTTTTTTTATTGAAAAGAGTGCACATTTGAGTTCATAATCGCCCCTGCATTACGCCAGGGGCCCATTCGTTTCTCGCTTCTCTGATTTATGTTTCACTAATCTCTGCTCGTGGGCTTGTACAGAGAGAGAATGTAGCTTGTGGCTGACCTGGATATCTGAGAGCATTATAAAGCACTACAGGGAGTCTCAGGCTTTGAGAAATTGTGAGGATGGGGCAGTGCTGTGAGTATACATCTATTGTTAATACATCCTCTGCCCTGAGGGCTACCTCAAGGGGCACGTTAGGGGCTGCAGCTATCTATTAGCTCCAACTTATTGTCAGTAAAAGAGCAAACTACAGAATGTTAAAACCAGTCTGTGGTGTCTTGAATTTTACTTAATACTTCATACATATAGGGGTTAAAGGTCAAGAAATGTGTCCAGTCGAGTCAATGAAATGTTTCTGTAGCAAATGAGCCATGTGACATTAAAGACTTTTACTTTTCCAGGTGACTCTCTGGGGTCTCCGCAAATTGGTTTGAAGCCTGGGATTATGTGCTAATGTGGACTAACTCTGTTTCGGCTATGGTTGTTTTCCTGAGTGTAATTTGCACATCAGGGAGAGTGTTCCAGCTGTGATGAAAGGGAACTGATTCATAATTCATGAATTTGTAAATGTGGGTGCAATGGGCTAATAGGCAATGAGCTGTTATGTAATGAAACACAGCATAATGAAATTTGGGAATATTGTTTGACCCATGTGATAGGAACTGGGGTTTTCTAATTAATTTTCAAGCTATGGCTACACATGTCTGGTTTGTTTCATTTAACTGTGATGCATGACAAGTCCCTCTCTGGTTAGGTGAGGTGTTTACCAAGAATGCATGTCCAGCTGGGAGCTACAAAAGAATCATTATGAGAAAAATAGTCAAACTTAATTGTGAAGCATCCAG
Source organism: Helostoma temminkii (assembly GCA_900302695.1). NCBI lineage: Eukaryota > Metazoa > Chordata > Actinopteri > Anabantiformes > Helostomatidae > Helostoma > Helostoma temminkii. Next base: position 10,346 of record OMLM01007384.1, on the reverse strand, counting down.
CCTTGTGTTATCACTGTCATCGCCTTCGATGGAAATAATTGACATGAATCTCTCTTTTGGAGTGACACTTAAGACTCTGTTAGAGCACAGGTCAGACATTCTTGCAAAAATAAATCATTAAAACTGAGAGATAAAAGAAAGATAGGAGGACAGATTGAAGAGTGAGAGCGGAGAATAAACAGAGAAAGGGTGGGAGAAAGAGACAGCAATAGCATGCTAAGGACCTGCAATTTCTTTGTTCTCATGCCACACACCGGAAAAGGCCACATCAATGATGTTGGCTGTTTCCAGCGAATAGCATAAAAGACAGAGAGGGAGCGGTAGGCAAGAAGAGAGAGAGAGAAAGTGAAAGTAATCCATTTGGGATTCTGGAAGGGACTCAGTCCTCTCTGTCACTCGTCCATCCTTCCCAGGAAACACAAAGAGCATTATGCATGAAGCCCAGAAGGTCTCTGAGCATGCACCACACTGTCGCCCAGCTCTACCATACAAAGTCACTCCAACACAGTTTCTCTAGGAATACACAATGCTGCATAACACAATGAAATACGATTAAATCAATGAAGGGTTAAGAGGTGCTAATTCTTACATCTGTCAGTCTTGATTACCTCCTTATTGCTTTTATTGAACTGACTAACAGACATTAATTTTTCAGACATAACATCCCTTTCTCTGTGGTAAAAATATTTAAAATATGTTGTGTCCTTTTCAAAGTGTAGTCTTAGATTTCTATGATTTTTGTGGCTTTTTCCCTTGGGTAGAAGTGCAGAACGTCCTTATTCTGTTGTAAAGTTTAGTGAAGACATGCAAGATATTAAAATGGCAACCACCTGAACATTTCGCAGGTGTGTTCTACAGATAAAGTTAGAGTAAAACACTCTGCAGGGAGACAAAATATAAAGATAAAGTCTGAATCAGATCATACAAGGAACAAGCTATGTGATGGCATGTCTCGATAAAGAGCTGGTGATACAGTCGCATTCGCCTTTGGTTTTTTTCATTTTATAGCACTACTACTGGCACAAATCCCAGCATGTCAAATAATCTGAGATAAAACAGTCAAAGATCTTAACTTTCCCCTGCTTCAAGACATGCATGTTGATGCCAACAGTTTCCGAATCTTCAAGGAACATTCTTATTTATTTGTTTGCACTTGTAGAGATTTCAATATTTCTGCTTTTCCAATTTGGACGATATTACCTGAAATACACTGGACAGACTTAAATCATATTCACTTTTTGCTTTAGTAATGAATTAATAACTAATAACTTGGCAATTGTGCAAACCCTAGAGTGTGTTCCATTTGAGTCATCTCTACATGGTTATTGTGGAGAGAACATAAAATCCAAGCTGGAAATTGAGACCACATGAGCTGCATTTGGATGTGGTTCATGCTGAATCCCACTCTTAGATTTAAAAGGAATCCATTCACGAACCACAAAACAAATTCAAATCAAAGGGATGAACTCTTCCCAATGGACTCCACTCTGTCTGAACTCACAGAAAGATCTTTCCTCTGTTTGTTTCCCAGTTTTTGAAAATGGCTCACTGTGTTCATATTGGTTTCCTCCCACAGCCCAGACATGCAGGTCAGGAGAATCAATTAATCTAAATTGCCTGTAGGTGTGAAAGTGAAAAGTGCATATATTTATTTTTTATCTTTATTGTAGTCTTGTGCTGGACTGTAATCAATCATGTTTTCTTCCCTGCCTTTCGTGTAACGAACTCTATCTCCCTGAGATGAGATATACCATATTACTGTCACACACTATGCACCAAAGTGCATAAATATGCTGTGCAGTCTCAACACACAAAAAAATACATCTCTAGTCTTTACATGATGTGTATCAAATTTACCATAGACATTGTTTTTTTAGACGTTCACAAAAGCATCACACCTTCTGTTAACAGCGCTGCTGAGAAAAAGGCTGTGTGATAACTGAGCTCTGCGGTGGGACTGAAACACACGTCACTTAGAATTCAGCTGTGTCACACCCTGAACCAAGCCACTGTAGACAAATATTGGTTTTGTGTCAAAAAGCTACTTGAAAGTTGGATGTGTTAATCTTCCTCCTAATGGCCTGGCAAAGTCCTCTTTATTATTCTGGCCCCAGCCTCCCTCTACTAAGGGTGTCTCCACAAGGTTAATTAGTGGAGGGTCCCCTGAGGTTCTCCACACAATGTAGGCTTAGGATAGTGAAGGTACCTCTACATAAACAAGGTTAACAGAGCCTCAGATAACTCCCTTCCTCTCTTCACCTCATCCACATTGAGACTGTTACCTGTGCCTTAGTTATTCATCAGCCTTTAAGGTGGAAGGGCTGGGTGCTTTGGGAGTTTGAACTGTAGGTATTAGCAATTGGGATGACATTCACATCTGCTTGCGGTCATTGCCTTATTTAAGTAATAGCTCAGCTGGCAATGGGAAATGGCAGTATGGTAAACAACCAAATGCTATTTTCAGCTATATTATGTGATGAAAACCAAGATATTTAATCATCATGTGTCAGTGTGCAGAAACAGCAACAACAGAAAACATTTTTGCTACAAAAAATGCAATTGCATATCATTTTCCCTGGAAAACCATTTTAGGAACTATCATCCATCAGTGATCATGCAGTGTAGCAGCTTTTCTGATGTAGGCAATAATGTCCTATTGGACTAATCTCAAGCCCATGGGTGCATCTGTCATCATTTCCCAGGAGAGGGAGAAACAAAGAGAGAGAGAGAGAGCGAGAGAGGCAGCAACACAAGATTTAAATCAAAGAAATAACGCATTCAAAGAACGGGGGCCTTCGAAGGTCACTATGTCACAAATGACTTTGCATCAGGAGTCACACTCTGAATCACACCTTTGAATAAAGTGCGTCTTCAAGCAATTCCCTGGGGTATATGGTTGAGCACACTGCAACTTGGCGTGAACACCCCTTTTCCCACCATGCCTACGCCACCCTCCTCCTCCTTCTACCTCTGTAACCTCTGTCAGAAACAACATGATTTATCACACCAATATCCCTTTCAGCACCACTGTGATTGCTTTGATTTCTCTATTGACATTTCCTACCATCCCTCCCGCATGCATTTTTCATGCTTATCCCAGAATGGCGAGCGTGCATCCACATCCGCCAATGATGGTCGTGAAAATAAGATGTCTTATCTGTCATTGCATGCCCGGAGCTTTATGTGCAACGGTCGTGTTTACTTCAGGTTCCATGACTTTAGAGGCTGGCCAATACAGCTCGGTCTGTCCCTGCACATCTTCTTGTCCCTCTGAAGATATTGCCTTCAGAGAGGCAGAGATGAGAGGCATCCCACTGCTTCTTCGAGGTCACAGGCAAGGAGGGTGCTGCTATGTTGAAGGTTTGCAAGAAGAATGAAAGGCAGGAGAGGTGCAGCTAAAAGTTTTAAAGCATGACCCAGCCATCCTTTGGTGACAAAGGTGACACAGCGGGTGCTGAGGGGCTTGTGAAGGAATCTGGCTCCTTTCACTCTCTCATATACACATCTAAGCACTTTCCCAGTCTCTGCTGGCCTTGCCAATGTGTTTATGACTGTCTATGTGTGTGGGGATGTGCGTGTTTGTGGGTGTCCGTGCGTGTTTGTGTGTTTATCAGGTGCAGTGTTTGGTTTTGTTTGTGATATGAATTCCTTGCTCCCCAGTGCAGAAAGCCATGCTGTGTGTGATTCTGAAGCCTGAAATAAAACATGGCCATCTATCGTAGCCAGCATTTCAGATGTCACTTCATGCTGTTGAAGTTGAGAGTTTGTCAGCCTTAGTTTTCCATTGTGGGAATACAAGAAAACCTCCATAATGCCTCCCTATAGTGCAGGAAAAACCTTAAAGCATGTGATCGTCATGGTATTAGCTGTATATGCATCCCGAGAAGCAAATTAGGACTTTCTCCACTCTCATGCATATGTGATTAACAGACCAATCAAATCAATTGGTGCTTCTCTAATGTCACATCATATTGTTACGTCTCCCACACTTTGATCCAAGCTGGTTATTTCCATCCAGGGAACTGCTGCAAAACCTGCAGGAACACCGTACACTTGTACATCCAACACTTCACAGGCTCTTTGATGCATCTGTCGGCAAGCATGGAGACCCACAGACTATGTTATTCCACAGCACATTAATGGAGGGCCTCCAGCTGAGTGTGGCTGACAGACATCTGGGAGAGAGAGATAGCTAACATGTGACAGCTCCTGTCGCTGTATTGATTCACTCTCCAGCACTGACAGTCAGAGCAGACACAAGCCAAGCTTTGGCAATCTTATGTTCTTGGGCTAATATGGATTTTATGTTAGAAAAGTAAAAGTTATTGTGGGTGATGCTGTGGTGTGGCAGTCAACACTTGGGAAAAGTCTGCGCTGCTCTTCTTCTGCAGAGAAAAATGTTTACTGTGTCATAATCTGTCTGAACTCTTTGAGAGTAAATGGAGGGATGAAAGGAATGGATCGGGTCCATGCATATACATAGCTATGACATTGTGGACTCCAAGGTTTAGTGCAGAAAATGATGACTAATTATTTTGCTAATAGCTTGCCGTCTGTCATATCAAAAGATGTGCTGAGTACAGTGTCACAATGACCCTCTCCTGCCCTGCCCATCTCTTTCATTTTGTCCAATCTCTGTCACTCTCAGGTCCTGTAGTGTCTTTCTTGCCTATTTTAATTTCCTTGTCAGGCAGTCTACTTGCTGTCTGTATGACTAAGCTGCTAGATTCCTTGCTTGTTGACTCAGCAGTTAAGTGCATTAATTCTCCATTTCTCTCACTCATTTAGTATTCTGTCAGATAGAAAACAAAATTGTTCTCTGCCTAACTAATGCCATCGAAATCTGTGTGTAAACATATAATAAAACAGAGCCTCTAGGTTGAAGTAGCATCACAGCGCTGTTGCAAAACTGAACATCTACTTTCAAACTTATATGAACTACTGTGCCCTTATTCTTGTATGCACTGCCTGTACTTTCAGCCTCAGTGCATCATATACATATATTCACAGAGGTCAAACTAAGTAAGTAGGTGCTTTGCCATGTCCGCTTTTCTCAAATTCTGTGAGTGCAGGTTGAATGAAATGGAATTTACATATCTGAAGTCAGTCAAAGAAATGGTCATTAAAGTGTCCACTGTGTGAGTGTGAGAGAGGGAGTGTGAGACAGACAGATGGAGAAGAAACTTCCAAAATGGGTGTGGAATCTTCTTTCTCTCTCTGGTTATCTGCTATGCTGTTCAGTCAGTCACATTAATGAGACAGGGAGAGCCTTGCTATCATTGTCTCATTGACTTCTGGAGAGGGAGAGAGAACCCCGCAGTCAGGAACACTGTCAGAATCAGTCTCTTTTGACCTTACATATGGCAAAATGGTTAGCGAGCAGTTCAGAGATGCACAGAAGAGGAGGTGCAGAGAGCATTAACAAAGAGACACATGGAGAACAACAGAGGGCAAGCACAGAGTGCTGCGAACATGGTGGGAAAAATGAAAGGGAGAGAGACCTGAAACTGAAGTGAAACACAGAGGACAGTGGAAGAAAAAAGGAGATTGACAGTGTGGCCCAGACTGTGGGCAGACTAAGGGTGTCAGCTCCTAGCTGTGAGCCCTGCGGGTGTTTGGCCAAGCAGCCCGATGCTATTTAAGTGTGAAGGAAGGGTCAGACCTGACCACACAGCCTGTTGGGAGCTGTGGCTCTGTCTCTGTTTCTGGTGTACTGATGGCTTGCACCTCACTGCGTGGAAACTGACTAAAGATTACTGAGGGAAACCACAAATTAGTTGCTCTTCCTGAACATTTGCTCAAATTCCAGTGGGAGAGGAGCAGAGGGCTGGTAAAGATGGGACAAGAAAGGCTGGAGCATGAATTATAATTACCCTCAAGGCTTTGAAGAGCTGTTACCATTTGAAATGACCATACAGTTTGATGGCAAATCTACAAAATACTGAAGAGTAATAATGATAATAAAAGCCCATAAATGCTATTTTTCTTGTCTTTTTCACCTTAGTCGTAGTCTCTTTTAAGATATTATATAACAATTTATTAGCTGTTAAAATATTTCTAAAGGCTTAATCATAACACAGTTGATTTGTGGTAATGGCTTGATACATTACAAGACAAATAGCATTTATGGGTTATTATTCTTTTATTATTTCTTTACTTAAACCCTTAAAGCAAGTGGAAGGACTAAACACCATTCTTTTCCAGTGAGTATTATCATCTTGATTATGTTTTCATTTTTATAACTTTGAAAATCAGCATACATCTTAGGTAGTAAATTTTGAAAGAGATAACATAAAGCTTCATGAGAGACTAACATGACTTCTTCGTCAAGTGCCCACTGAACTCAAAATCCAAAACAAGATGGTTTGTGAACAGAAAAAAGCAACACTCTTTTATTTGAGAAAGTAATGAAATGATTGCTATCACTGCAGACAAAAACACAGTTTTTGTTCTGTGAGACAGGACAACATCCCAAACGAGAGAAGTTGAATTGCATTAGTAAAGGCCATTGATATTCTGACAGCCTTTTCTGAATATCAATTCCCTTGAGAGGAGAAAATTTCCCTTGTGAGATAAGAAAAAAACCAAACAAAAGCTTAAAAATGTTGAAGTGAATGATCTTTTAGTTATTCAACTTGGCTTTTGCGCCTAGTGAATTTTTAGACTAATGTTGAGCATGCGGCTCTTCACTGACACAAAGAAACAGGGCAGGTGTTTATGCATTCAGCAGGATTTGTTGACATACCAAGATATTATGCCAGTGCAGCACTTTTCACTTCATTGTGCTCTTACTGCGGTTATGTTAAAAAGGCCAGCAACCGAAGAATATTCCACTGTCTGGAATATGGATCACTGATTATCAAAAGCTTTCAACCAAAAGAAGAGGGTTAAGAGCAAAAATATCACAATAACATGAGGCAGATTTCATCCCAGCTGACATTAAAGCTGTTCACATTTGCACATTTACACAGTTCCTCAAAGTTTCAGAGTGTAGATGTAGTCATTTGACCATAACGAGATCTCTTGGTCATAGCTGTTCATCATCATCTCCTCCCCTTTGTCTTGTCCTCTGTAGCCTGCTGACACTGATGGTTTCTAAGTGAGTATCTCATCCCTCTCTCTCTCTCCCTCTGTCATAATCACTGCTCTTTATGATCGGTTTGCCCTTTCTGCCCTTTCAAGATGCAGCATGTAATGAGGGCTCTGGAGGACTGTGTGAGTGGGCTATTTAGCTATGCAGACAAGATCAGCTCACTCATCCCACACTCTCTAACTTGACTCCCTACCAATACCTCTAAGGTGAGCACAGTGATTGTTTGTCCCACTCACAAGGTCATACTCTGGATAGAGCTGGAGCCGCTGACACATTTAAAATCCATGTAGGAGTGTTAAGTGTCTATTCAGTTCATGGAAATCAAACAATTAAAATGAGTAATATGAGTGTTTAATTCCACTCCTCTGGCAATTGCAAAAACATATTGTGACTATAATGCAGTGGTAAATAGCCTCAAGTAAAATTTTTAAATTTTCCCAAACTAATAAAAAACCTGACAGAGAAACATGCAGCATTTTCATGTCCACACACACGGCTCTCAGTTTAATAGATATTTTTATGTTTGTATCTAGCAGTGTACAGGAACCTGGGTTTAGATGCTGCAGCTAGGTTAATTGGTGACTCTAAATTGCTTGATGTGAGTATGAATGATTGTCTATCTCTATATGTCAGCCCTGTGATAGACCTGTGACCTGTCTAGGGTGTACCCCGCCTCTCACCCAATTATAGCTGGGATTGGCTCCAGAACTATTGTTGTCTTACCAGGAAAAACGGTTAGGATAATGGATGGATGTTTGTATCTGCTTATTTACATGACCCATATCTCATGGGATTATTTAAAAATATCAATCACCAAGACGTCCTACATGTACAACACATTTATTTGAAATCACAACTTCACATTAATCATTTTGTTGCCTGAGTCTATGACTAGATATTTTCTGTGGACTGAGAAGACTTGGAATTTTGAAGTCCCACTATAACTTCGACCATTTATTGGCATAATACAAATACATAAAAATAAAAATGCATGATGCACACTAGTCTCTACTTACACTTTATAGAATTATTCAGTCTAATGGCAACACAATTTTTATGTTTACATTCTACTTAAAAAATATTTAATGAATGTTTAAACATATATCATCCTCCAAGATTTCTAACAATGTAATCTCAATAAATAGGAACAATCACGCAAGAGTGGATGATTTAAAAGAAAACACACAACAACAACAACAACCTAAACATTTATAAAACAACTATTTTTTTTTCATTTCAATGTCATAGAGTTTGATGCAAGGGACCACACTATTTGTCCCAAATTACCAAAACACGGCACTGAAAAATATTTTTGTCTGTCTAAAAATGCCATGTTCACTTTTGCACACGAAGACACCTTGAGGAATTCAAAAATGTATTTTATATTGGGTTATTTTTATAATTATAATAATTATAATTTTTGTAGTACAGCAGATTTCACCCTTTGTAAAGTACAACTAAAATACATAAAATATTAAAATAGTTTTAAAAACGAGAGACTTTTGAGACTTACTAGAAGGTTTTTGTGCGTGTTGTTTAAAAATGTATATACCTTATAGTCAATTTACTTTTGGCAGATATAGTTTTGTTTTTCTGAAGTTGAATGTGAAAAAAAACGGCCCCGTGTTCACGCGCATATGCACCCTACGTCACTTCCCTTTGGTTTCGTGTCAACATGGCGGCATCCATGGCATCCCAGGCTGCAGCAAGAGGACTGAGGACAGCTACCTCAAAGCACATACTTCTTGACAAACTCAAGGTATTGTAATGTGTTGCATTGCCAAGAATGCATTGCCCTCCTCTCACGGTTCGCTTTGGCTGCCGTTTGTCCGTTGTTATCATGTCAGGGAGTTGTTTGTGTAGCTACCTTGTTAGCCTGGTAGCTTTTCTGAGCGCAGAAAGGTCTGACAGATCAAAGTTGAACAGCGTGACAGTCCACTGTCGACGTAACAATAGCGTTACTCTCTTAACTATAACATATAACTTCAGTAATAACTGCAATAATACAGTAAGTCATTTTCGCCCGTTAGTTCACAAGAGCTTTTATCAGGAAAACCTTTAACACCGAGTCAGTTTGTTCACTCATGAAGTGCTGAATGTTACAAAGTACGACCTTTATCTGTCACTCTTGACGTTAACGTGCTACAAACACGTATCATGTATAGGCTACTTTCAAATTTTATGTGTATTTATTTATGAAATATTAAATAGTTTTATTATTACTTTTACAGTGAGCTGTAGGTTAATTATTTGCAGTACATAGACTTCAGTAAATGTTCACTGCGTTGTCATAAAACTAAGACGATATAGTGTATCTGATCTGTGCCAGCAGCTCATGACTTATAGTTTGTGACTGCAGCACTATCTCAAATAAGACCGCAGTGAAAAGGTTAACTCTTGAACTTTGATCCCCCAGCATCTGTTTGTGAGCTGTGAGCAAACAGACGCAATTCAATCCTATTAGGTTCATCTATGTACACAATGGAAATGATTAGAGTTATATCGTCATCCATTTTGCAAACACAACAGCAGACCTAATTGTTTCAAACAGAGCGAAACGAATGCTGGGATAGCCACAAAAAGGAATAAGAAATAAATCTCCCTGCCTTGTATTGACTAACAAACAAATAAACTCACAGAGAAGAAAGCAGAGTTGTGTTTTTATAATTTAATTTCAAAGGACAGCATGAAGCTTCAATAGATAAATACATCTGTACGTTATTCTATAAGCTGCGCATCACTTTGATATTTTTTCTCAGTCAGTAATTGCGAGTGTACATATATAAATGTTTGTATATGCAGTATGGATGTCCTGACTGAAAAGGCGGAGAAGGAACTTTAAACACTGATCCAGTACTGTGTCAACAGTAGAGTTCAAGCGAATGAAAAATTTTCTTTTTGATGTGTGCTTGTCCCGTATTGATGAAGCTTTTTGTTTTCACGTTTTTAAATATTTGACCACCATGGCCCATTATTTGTTTATACATTTCTGTTCTTATTGAAAAGGTATTGTGATGTATACAGCTAATACTAGTTAATAAAAATGTCTTGATCTTTCAGATCAGCTTGAGATATTGCTATTAATAATGCTAGAAGAAACACAGTGATCAGGGTGCAGCCTAGTAATTATTCTGTTAACTAATTTTTACTTTCTGAAATATCTTGAATAATGACAAACAGAGTTAACAAGACACTTTTTCTTTTTTAGCAATGCAACACAGATAAATCCTTAGTAGGTTTTGACATTTATAAA
>OMLM01007383.1:57831-75558 GCA_900302695.1 Helostoma temminkii | reverse complement strand
GAAAGCAGCAGCTAATGTTAGACAGGCTTTCCTCTGCGCACACACACACACAACAGATTACTGTTTCATTCAGGGAAAGCGGCGGAGGGAGGATGTGTTTAGCGTTTAACAGGAGTGAAATGAAACAGTTTGACATTGAGGAGAGCCTGGGAGGGAAGTGGTGGATATAAAGTGGGGCACCGTGTGCAGCTGCGGGGTTTCTACAGCAAAACCGAGGCCCGCACTCGTTCCTGACCTCCACTCCCCATCATATCCCTCTCCTGCCATTTTCTTTCTGCCCGCCACCTCCTCCTCTCAGCCCGGCTCGACTCGGCCCAGCTGGGCCCTACTTTGGTTCCCTTACCTTCCTTTGCTGTTTTTCCCAGGCCGGGTCCAGGAGCAGGTCTCGGTCCCAGTCATTTTCCTGCTCCATGTAGGTCTGCGCCCCGCCGGCCGAGGACTGGTTATTGGCAGCGTGATAATCTACCATGTCAGCAAAAGAAACCCGAGTGCGCCACGGAGAAACTGTCAAGAGAAAAAAATGTACAAAAATAAAAAATAAAAATGAAAAATGCAACGACGGCCCAAATCAGAGAGGTGGGATGGGGAGGGATACACGACCGAGGAAAGTGTCCTTCTGTTCTGGCCGCTTCCAGCCGTGAGTGTGTTTTTAATGTGATGAATATCCGGTGTGCAGTCAGAAAATCCTCGCTGCTGCTGTGAGAAGAAAAGCTTTTCCTCTGAACGGTGTGGCTGCTGGGAGGAACCGGCCGCTCCTACGGTTCTGACACAGCGACACTGTGACAAGCTGGACCCAGCGGGGAGCGGCGCTTCCGGTGGTACCTTTCAAAGTGTAACTAGTTTAACGGCATTCTATGACTAGCTATAAAGTCACGATTTGTAGTTTTCGTTTATTAAAGTTTTCGTTTTCGTCATTTTAAAGTTTTATCAAAGTCAAAATAAAACATTCCTCTTTATCGCCCAACAATACTCTGCTTTTCTTCCGTTTTTTTAAGGCAGGATAAAGTTTCTAATTTAAAAATGTATCTAACCAAAGCAAAAATAAGAAATACATTTAATCAACTCTTCTGTATTCATTGTATATTGTGACATTTATTTTGTATTTCAATTTCTTTAACTCACTCCCTTTGTTTGGCGACGTTGTGAGATCTTATTTTGAAGGCACGCTTGTCTTCTTCCTGTGAAAATCAGTGTATTTCTGTGAATTGACGCACCTTCCTCCAGTAGCTTCTATAGGCCCAGACATCTCATGAATATTCATGTCCGTTTGAACATGAAGTGATGAAACAATAAAACCCGCAGAAAATGTTCATCTTAAAATAATAAAACTGTGAAGTGAAATTTATTGTGCTTCTATTGTTGTTTGATTTTAAGAACAGTTTGCTATTTAACAACCCTTGAGGATTATTCACAGAGTTAACCTGCTGGTGTGATGGATTAACAGATAGGTAAGCTGATCCAGGTAAATCATTCTTTAACATAAGCAATGCTCTTGACATAAAACACCAACAGGAACAGTCATCAATTTCAAATTCAACTTTGATTTAGGACGAATTTTATTTTTCATAATTTTTTTCACCATAAATAAGTTTCAGGAAAAACTCATTTTGATGTTTTCTTTAAATTGCTAATTTATACAAAGTATAAAAGCAAAGCAAGAAAGTATTAGCAATTTACGGTTACATGTAATGTCTAGCAAATTACAAATTAATTCAAACAGCATCAGGGGGGCTGTTCAGAAGCGAGAAGTTAACACTTGTTGTTATTAGGAGCTATGTGAGGTAGGATTGTGAGAAACAATGTGACTGTGCAGCAAGTTGCTGAAAAACAGTATATGTGTTCATAACCATAATGTATTTGTTCTTTATTGTATGTACACCAGTGTTTCTGCTTCCTCTGAGTGAAAACCTAAAACCTAAAAAGGGGAAATCAATCTTTAGTGGCTGATTCATGCACAGCCAGTGACCATAACGGCATCCTGAACCACGCAGCTGAACCACTGACCTAGATGACTAACATCATAAAAAAAGCCTGAGCTGCGGTATCACAAATTATATCTCCTGCACAGAGGCCCAGGCCGGTTTGGAGGGTGATGGATGGTGACGGTCCACCCTGCAGGTGGCAGGAGCCACCTACAGAAATAGGTCATGCTCAGGTTGTCCTGATCGGTTAGCGTCACTGCAGCAGCAGCATATAGGCTGTAGAAGGACCAAACTTCAGCTTCCGTGTTGTCATGTGATGCCATTACGTGCAACTCTGACAGTAGCAGCTCTGTAGCTGGTCACAACAGTGAATTATTATTATTGGTCAGTATTTTATTGCCCGGGCCCAGTAACATATGAACAAACTGGACAAAGAGAGAAGTTGAGCAAATGCAGTTTATAATATTTATACAGGTGCAAATCTGAATGCTGTGGTACACATTTGTACATGTTCTTAGAAAAGGTGACAATATTATTTGAAAAACTCTGGATTGCTCATTAAAATGCCAAAATATATATTTTCTGAATGTTGCTGAAGTTAATGAAGATGGTTTTGGTTATAATTAATTTTAAAGAGCCCTGAAACTCTTTGTCTGCTCTTGTGAATGTTTTTTATAAAACCCACATTCAAGCACTAGGAAGGCTGTGCAGCTAAATACAATTCACTGAGGCAGCAGCAGCCATTTCAGATTTATCAAACCTGATCAAATATAAACAAAAATATCTGTGATAACATATACCAGAAAATACAAAGCAGAAAATGTAATTTATGTTCACTGTCCCATTCAGATCGCTTGAAATGCAAGGTTTTTTTTTAATTTGCTAAAGAAAATACTAATTCATATAAAAAACATTATTAGTACTTATTTTATATATGTTTATTTAATCTTTTGGTCTAAATTACTGTCAGATTAAAAAAGTGCAAGACAAAGTTTAGTAGTACTTATTCTGTAAAGCACACTGAGTGGTGCCAGACAGAGGTGGGTGAGTGTGTTAGGTTGTGGCTGATTTCACGTCAGCTGAATAGTTATTTTGAGCAAACACAACAGGATACTCTGGTATGTGTGTGTCTGAAATTCCCCACTTTAAATAATGCTGCAAAGCTTATTCTCTGTGTGTTCAGAGTGAATGCAGAGACGGACCTCTGACCAGGCTGGTAGATGACTAATCAGCACGATATAGGATGAACTCAAGGCATCCTATAGGATAAATGTATTATTTAGTCATCAGGACACTGCTGCCAGAATTACAGCATGTTGCTTTCACATGTGCTGATTTGAATGATTAGTCCAGTAAGTCATACACAATTTTCACATTAAATTATAAGAGCTCAGAGTCCTGCACCCCAAATATAAGATGAGAAAATATTTCACAGTTGAAAGGACAGCGAGGAAGAGGTTTACTGGTGTCAATCATAATCTATACCTTGACCTCTGATCCCTGATTTTTCTATGATTATTACTATTACTGTACTGTTAATATATTACTAGTGGTAATATACAAAATACAAGAGGGAAAATGCTATGCTTGTGTTGCTGAACAGTACTGTACCTCTACTTACATACATTTAAAAAATTACACATGAAAAACAGGAAAGTCCAGAAAAGTAATAAATCCAGGTGAATGTGTCTGAGTGAACCACATAAGGTCAGTTGTACATGGTCATTTGGAGCCACTGGAACCAAGAGGAGAGAAGAAAATATTTTAGTTTAATATGATCCACCTCATTTTTATTTAAAGAACTGAGATGTAGGTATTTATTATTTCAGTCATATATAATAAAAATACTATTCTTGTATATTTTTGTCCTACCTGTCTGTAGCTGACGGATATGGTTCCCATTCCCACCATGTCGTATTTGTGAAATTTGCCTGCAAAAGAAGACAGAAACAGCACATAGATATAAGTAAACTTTAATAACCTTTGTTGTGCAGTCTGCAGGAGCAGGATGGTATTTACAGCATCTTGTATCAGTTTCTGTGGCTTTGACTTTATCAAGCTTCTCGCCCTCATTGAAAGTTTCTGTTCTTTGTGGCTAACATCATCTGCATCTGGCCATTATGAGCAACATATGTGATGTTTCTCAAGTTGCTGTTCCTGTGATATCTTAATGTTAGTTTTGACAACTGAGATCTAAGTGCACTGGCAAAATTTCAGATATTATCATACTGACGTTAGGCATAAGTACCTAAGAGTTATACCTCTATTGAAAGCTTGGTGATCATCCTTTCAAATGTTTCAGTCCTTTTACAGTAGGATGTACAACATGGAATTGGCAGATTGTTTTATGCAAAATGTAGTTGAAGTGCCTATTTTGACCTCCTTTAAATCCAGAAGTTAATTTGACACAATACATGAAAATTGCTCTGTGAGTGTTTGCTTTACAATGACACCATGGAAATACATTTTTACCTTGTAGTTTTTTGCATTTTTGGTGACAGACTTTGATATAAACAAGACTGACATTGCTTTGAACTATAAATCTGTTTTCCCTGTCTTCTTGGACACAAAATATTCCCTCATTGCAGTTTTTCCAGCTTTTCTCTTGACGTCAAATGTTTTCAGTTTTAACTTGCCTATAAAAACTTGCTCTCCTCTGTCACTTCTCCTCTTATCTCTTCCTCTCCTATCTCCTCCCATCATTTTCCCATGCCTCCTCTGTCACATCACTCATCCTCTCTCCTCAATGTTTGTCCTCCTCTGTCCTACTCCACATCCTCCTTTTATTCCCCCTGCGCATGTTTCACATGTTTGCATCATATAAGAATTGTAAATACAAACTCCCTATTGACAGAAAACAGTTACATTGTTTTTTCTTATCAAGCCTCCCTCCTCTTTCCCCATCTCCCTTCCTTACAGATCATGGTCTCCAGTTTCATCAGCAGGTACAGGAAGCCAGGATAACTGACGGTCAAATCGGGTTCTGTGTATCTCAGACCAACCAGCTGCATCACCAACTCGTCCACCATGATGCCTGAAGCAAAGACAGACCAGACAAATCAATCAAGGTCAGAATAAAACAGAATACATAACTTTATTCAGGTGCAGTGAGCGATTGAGACGCAGTACAACTGTGAATGTGCATTATTTGTGGGCTTACTGCCAGTCAGTCAGCTCTTACACAAAAACAACATAAAGTGAGACTTAAAGTGTGTGCCAACCAATGATAAGAGTGATTTTCATGACAACCATACACACAGTATGTGAATACATTTGTATCTGAATATTGTCAGAGTAAAGATGAGTTACCACCAGATGTGGGAGTGAAAGGAAGAAAAGATGAGATAATTAGAGGTGGTTTGGCTCCCTCTGTTGGTCTGATTTTTCCTGTAACTCACTTAAAATACTGGTACCTTTTTCCACTGGAGTATTTCAGCTTACTGGTTTTTGATATGTAGCACACAGACGACACATTTATATATGAAGTTAACATTGGTATTCATTCCTACAGATCAAGCCTAATAATATTATTATTATCAAAATTTTGAACTAAAACAGTGATAAAGGACAAGTGAGTCATGGAAGTGAAAGTGTCATCACTCTTTCAGAGCCTGGATAGCTCAGTCGGTAGAGCATCAGACTTTTAATCTGAGGGTCCAGGGTTCAAGTCCCTGTTCAGGCGATGAGAGTTTTAAAATGCAACAGAAAGAAACAACACCAGTGTCTTAGATGTTGTACAATATACCAAAGGTTTAGTAGTGTATTAACACTGGAAAATCAGATGTACTCAGGGGAGCTGCCATGCACATTTGTTACATCAACTCATTTTCAGTTAACAAATCTGAAACTCTCTCTCCATCCCCCCGTTTTCTGATCTGCCTGTTCTGACGGTAGTCCCATTGTCAGAGATCAAAAATGAATCACAATCTAGAAAAACATGAAAGTCTGATTTAGCTTGTTCACATGTCATGTATAGAATCAGATCTGAGTCATTTGGGCCACATCAGCATGTGTGAATGTAGCCTGACAAAGCTACTTCACATCCGATTTGTATTTTCATTTGGATTAGTCATCTCTTCAAAGAAAGAGCAGGAGTTAAGTGGAATAGGTTGCTGATTAAATAACTGCCTAAAAGGCTGGGCTAAATAGGATAGACTAACAATATCCATTATTGTTGAATATTAAAGTCTTAAGAAACCACTTCAGATTTTGCTTTTTGCATTTGACCTATTCAACTTTAGCATCAGGGATCAATCTAAACGACAATCCACACAGGAACAGAGCCTGGATAGCTCAGTCGGTAGAGCATCAGACTTTTAATCTGAGGGTCCAGGGTTCAAGTCCCTGTTCAGGCGACAGCAATTTTAAGATACTACAAACAGATCCTGCTAAAAGATACCTTGTAAAACTGTAAAATTGGATTTCCACAGTGCAGGTCTTGCATATATTATTAAATGTTGTCTTATTTGCAGTTTGGAAACGATGTGCATTAACTGTCTTCATATTTATGTGGCTACATTTCCTCAGTCCTACCTGCTGCTTTCAGAGCCGAGCCAACTTCTTGATATTCAAGGCGCGTAGTTCTGTTCTTATCAAACACTAGGAAGATATCCTGAGGAGAGATTAAATACATGAAGTGAATGCATGAATTTATGCTTTCTTGTGGTAACGTTTTTGGTTGGAGCTGGGAGAAAACTTAAAACCATGACAACCTATGAAATGACCTATGTTGACCTATGCAATAAATGCACAATTTAAAAACAGTAACATGTATATTCTGGCAACTAAAGCAATGGCTACCGTTTCAAGTATTACTGCGTTATTCAATGTTCTGATTGACACAGACACATAAAACTTACCGTCCACCTCTTGATCTTGTCCCACAGATTCTGGAACTCTTGCCAGTTTAGCTGAGCGATGTCTTGGCTCTGGAGAAAACTGTCAAGGAAATTAACCACAAGGGCAAGTAATGCTCTGACAGCTCTGAAACTCTGAGTTGCTACACTGCTGAGAGTCAGCTCATGAAAAAAGCAAATTCGGGGAAGTTTTCTGGTGACAGAATGGTACAAAACCATAGCTGAACCATTTCCAACTGTTCAGTAAAGCCAAAGAGAAACACAGTAAGAATGGAGGTGAGAAAAGTAGCATCATGCTGACAGGAGGAATGAAAATGCCAAAAGCCAAAAGAAGGATGAGGTAGAAAGGAGCTTAACCTTTTAGTACAGAATAGGACAGATTTCAGTGCTTATATTCTATTCAACGTTTATATATTTTAATACGATTTAAATTAAATTAATGGCATTAGTTGACTAAAACTTAAAAAGTGAGTCAAAGAACCCGTGACCAACTTACAGAGCCTGGATAGCTCAGTCGGTAGAGCATCAGACTTTTAATCTGAGGGTCCAGGGTTCAAGTCCCTGTTCAGGCGACAGCAATTTTAAGATACAATAACAGGAGAAACAGTGGAGTTTACTTACTTGCTACGCCTCAGTTGCATATAGCATGAATTGTAGCTGTAAGTTGTATGAAGTTAGTGTCTGTAAAGGTTGTTGGTTGCTTTAGTTAGACTTCCTTTGAGGTGAAGACCTGATATCAATACAGTGCAGCTGGTTTCTTTTACAGCTGTATTTTTTTCATGAAGCCAGTGAATTTAGTACTGTTTAGTACTATAGTGTCATATGTATGTTATATCTATATATATTTTATGTACTTGTTCAAGTATGACAATATTGTTTTTATCAAGGATACATCCATGAGAACCACCAGGCTCTTGCAGTGCTCCAGAGCCAAGAACTTCTCACTGCCAGCCAACACTGAAGACAACGAGAAACATCGTTAGTGGACAACTTAATAGGCATACATTTAGTCGTTATGTGAAAGAACTGTAAACTCGTGCTGAATTTAGCTATTAATTATATAATATATACTTTTTTAATGTGCTGAACTGCATTGAGCAATTCCTTGTATGTGAAACCTACTTGGCCAAAAACTATTTTCTTCTTTTGACACTAAATTAAAAAGGGTAAAAATTCTGTATTTGCTCTGGCTGTTTTGTACACAACATCGTGGACAACTTATGACTTGTTTTTGAAGACAAAGTTCTGTTGGAAGAAACAAGACTAAACAAGTCTTTTAATCCATCCATTAGATCACAGAGAGAGATATGCCACTAACCTCCTCCCTTTATGGCCTCAGTCATTAGGCTGTGGAGGTGAACTGGTTTGCAAAAGCCCTTCTGACAACACAAGAAATAACAACATAAGACATAACAGCCTGCAATCAAAAAACAGACATAGACCAGGCCTGTCAGTTTGCACCAGTAATTGTACACGATGCTTAAGTATTTGTTTAAACCTGTTCAGAGCTATAGAAAATTGGGGTTTCCCACACCCAAACACACAATACATTTAAGATGAATTCTTGTGACTGCCTAATCCTTTGGCATCTAATGGAATATGGCATCTTAAAGTAGGTAAAAGTTCATATGTATTTGCAGTTGTAAGTGAACGCAGCTCTGGCTTAGATAGTCAGCAGCTGTGTGTGCAGGTAAAACTCACCGAGCTGCAGTGCTTCTCAAACAGCTGTCTGATAGAAGCAGATGAAGGGAGAGCAGTTTGATGAGGGTATGAAGGCTGCAGGAAGAATATACAGAGCATGAATTCAGTTTATTTTTTATTTTACAGTATTTAAGTCATGAATCTGAGCTTTGCGGTTTTTAATGTGTATCTTATTCAAACATGTTGTAGACATGGTGTAGAGAGATTGAAACTTAATGTAATTGAGTGTGTTTACATTTGATCCCTATCATCTGACAGCTTGGCTTCAATTGCCAGTCAAATTAAAAGTAGGGGAACTACATTATCAGCCAGTAAAGAAGTAGACTTCATTTTTGGATTGGTGCATGCTAGCAAAATCAGGTGAAATGTGAATTAAAAAAACATGATGATACTAAGGTTTAACTACAAGCTATGTCTTATTGACCCACTACTAAATAGCATGCAGTATGTTGTTCAGTGAAAGAGGTAATGCCTGCACATTTTCAAGCCAGACATAAATTCATATATGACAACATTTTGATATGATTTAAATCTTCGCCAAGTGACAATGTTTCAAAATGTTTTTAAAAATCCACCGTTGCTCATACATAACTAAGCACCACTGGTTCAGGAGCCAGACAACCTCTCTGCTTTTAAAACTAGGCTTTAAACCTTTTTGCTAAAGCACAGTCCTGTGAAAAAGTATTTTTCATCTTTATGTTTATGTTTGTTTAACGTTTATGTTCTGATTGTTTCTGATTGTTTTCTGATTTAGGAACACAAAGGGTTGTTTCAAAAAACATCTTGATTATCCTCAAGACTTTTAGGCAAATATTCTGTGGCCTAATGAGACAAAAATGGAACTTCTTGGAAGGTGTACATTAATTATTTCTGCTGTAAAAGTTAGTTTGATGGTGTTAGTTAGTGTGATGGTCTGGGGCTGCTTTGCAGCTTTTGTGACCTCAAGATAAAGTGCATTTGGGTTATGCAAAATAAAAAATAACATAAATAACATAATATGTACTGAAATAAATATGATTAATATATTTCTGCAATGCAATACATCAACATATATTTGTGTGTGTGTGTAATTTTCTTTTACTGATTGATTATTTATTATTATTCCCTAGTCCAATGCATGACAATGTCGAGCCATATTAAGAGAGGACATCAAACTGGCCTCTAAGGCAGGAAACAGTGTTAGTCCCCCTGATGAACAATCCCATTTCAGGATTCAGACCACCTACCCATTTAGCATACAGATGCAGACAAATGGAAGTAAATAAATATTTATAGAATTTATAAAAAAAAAATATGAAAAAAATAAGCATTAATGTGTTGCACTGTAGTAGTACGTTAATCACATTTATTTCAGTATATATTGATGATTTTTTTTTATTGATGCAATTGATATTTTTTCATCCATAATTCCAAGTTTTATGTTGCCTTGTTCTCTGTTGTTCTCTGTTGCCTCTTCTTTATCTTAACACTTTTCTCTCATCCTAACCGGCCAAGGCAGATGGCCGTCCACGCTATTTAAAATGAATGTGAGTGTGCCAAAACAACACATGCATCTTTTTATAGTGCACTTACAGCAGAATTCTCAGCTTTTTGACTCAGGTTTTATTATTATGTTTGCTTTCACAAACAGAGAAACTTTTCTTATTAACACAAAATGTTTTTTTTTTAATCTGCAAGTCACTTTAGTCCATTTTTAACAAAAACTGAGAAAATTATAACCTTGCAAAAGAATTCCTGACAGAACTGCTTTATCAGATTGCACAGGTGTAACTCTTTAGTGAGAGTCGACTAGATGTGCTGTTGCTAGACAAATACTGCACACAATTCAAGACACTAGAGCTGCAAAGAGTATGCAACTGAAGCATAGCAAGTAAGCCTCATGATATTTTCTTTTACTACATGTAGCCTGAACAGGGACTTGAACCCTGGACCCTCAGATTAAAAGTCTGATGCTCTACCGACTGAGCTATCCAGGCTCTAAAACTAATCCTAACTAATTCTTATGTCATAATTTTGTGATTGAACTGAAACAGAAACAGAACAATATCTTTATGGCGGCCCTAATCCTCTTGTATAGTTGTTCTTAGCTGTGTCTCAACACTGGTTCTGTAGCTAGTGCCTAAGGAAGGTAACAAGAGTTTAACTTGTTGCAACTTGTCGGCCTGACTGGCCCATGCATTGTAAGGCAGCCTCTTGTGGCATCATTAAATATATTATCATTGTAATTCAAAGGCAGGAAGACCATGAGTTACATGCACCCTCAGATGAATGATAATAAACACAATTTATTTTTCCATCCTTTGTGCACCAAGTAGCTACTTCATAGGCAGTGCCAGAAAATCAGGTTTGGTGAGGATAACAATACGTGGTGGTCAAACAATGCACAGACTGCTGGTTCATATAGTCTCGGTGCAGCAGCACAAAGTGCAAAAGGACAAGGTGTGGTGCAAATAGGTGAGAGAGTTTGGCAGTTAATAAGTATCAGCCAGTCACACCACAAGTCACAAGTCGCCAACTACAGGGAAGTATGAGAGCTCAACACGTGAAGAATGGGCTTCTGAAGAAAATCATTTTAAAATCTGGATGCAAAACACACAATAAAATACCCTAATAAAAGAAAATAGGTTTAGTGAAGGCATTATTATGGCTTCATCAATGCAATGATTTGTTTATGTAAATCCATTACTTTGCAAAATGTCAAAACTAGTATACAGCTGTATTAACACTCAACCCTTCTCTGAATTTGCTTAAGTTGCTCGTGGTAAATTGATCAAGTTACAACAGAGTAACATCACTTCAGGCACCAACACATACAGATGTGTAAAGTAGCAGGGAGAGATGCTTGCGTTCATTTTACCTCTGATTACTTTTGTCTCTCATGCTTGGTCTCTCAGCTGTCTCTGTCTCTCTCCAAACCTACATATGTTAACTAATTCATCTAAATAGCAATTAGTAATCCAAAAAAATTCAACATAATGTTTCCATCTGCTTAACCATTCAGTGTCCACCTAATAGTGTCACCTTTCAATTAACACACGCATTTTTCTTGTGCTTATAGGCACAAGTTTCATGAACTTTTTGTAGTTAAATACTTAAGTTGTTTATTTAATTAGCTACTTAATTTGCCTCCTACCTCTTTTATTGAAGAAAGGTCTTGTGCTGGTTTGTTAGCCAGACTGGAAAAAAACAAACACAAACTATATAAGAATATTAATAATCACACAAGTTAAAGCCTAAGACCAAACAAAGTTCTACAATAGCACACAAATTATTTTGTCTACATGCTGAGGTTTTGCCTGTAAAGCTGCACAATGTTTTTGGACAAAACTGTGGAAAAGAATTGCGGGATGTCTAAATCTTTTAAACCTTTCAGATGGTACCAAATGAAAACATTTACTTTTCTAGTCACTAAAACAACAAAACTGAAACTCTGCACATGCACAGAATGATCCACAACTCACGTGGCAGCATTGCCGTGGTCTGTCAGCACTCGAAGCAGGAACGATCCCTCTTGATTGGGCTCAGTGGTGGAAGGGATGATGATATAACGACCTGGTGGAAGGGAGCCACGAAGAACAACCTCCCGACGTGGGGAGTATTGGGGGCTGTGGAGGAGTGGGGGGACTTTAGCCAGGTCCTCAGGCAACAGGTATGTATTCTTAGGATGGGCCTGGAGAGACAGTAAATAACACATGCATTCATATTGACAGCAGTAACTGTGTGTGTGTGTCAGCAAAATTTAATCTCTGCACCAAAGTCTGGTCATTGGTAGAGACCATAACAAACATTTTTATACCTAATCTTTAATGAAGAACTGAATTATAATTACAAAAATAGTACAATATCTTTTACATCTTTCTCTCATGCACTCACTGGTCATGACCAACGACTGCTTTTGCATGTCCTTAGATACCAGGTGATACAAGCTGATAGGAAGCCTGGTCACAAGAATCTAGATGTCTGAGAAATCAGGTTTACCCCCTCACCAAGTAACCACACTTCTCAGTGTGTATAGAAAAAAAAAAAGTATAGAAAATTTTTGACTACACTGATTTAAGCCAAACAGGGCCTAAGGGTCTAAACACTGTGAAAATCAAACCACTTGGATGCCAAAAAAATAAATTCAGCATGTAACGAACATAGACTTCATTACACCTTTATTATGTGTTTAATGTGTTTATGTGTGTACCGGGTATATATGCAGGGCTATGGAAAGGGTTATGCCTCTACGTCGCTGGTATTTCTGCATCAGAGCCAAAACGAAGGAGCATGTCTTCTGTGAATCCGCTCTGCCACTGTCCATCTCTGACAGAACGAAGTAGAACTGAGGGTTCTGCCAGAACAAACCTGGACACACAAAACCTTTATTACTACACTTTTCTTGAGATGACTTTTGTTGTAAATTGGTGCTATATAAGTAAACTGAATTTAAAATTTAGTTTAAAGGTATCATTTGCAACGAGCATTAAGCACAACATTTAAGCAATTATTATTTATATTTTTCTGTTAGGATCTTGAATTATGTTTGTAGCATGTGTCCTTGTTCATATTATTGATCACCATGACGACCTAGATTAAGAAAAGCTTTTGTCTGGTTAGATTTGACCAAGATTGAGGTTAATTGAGACCAAATTTTCACAGACAGACAAACGTTGTTTTGCAATAATGGCTTGTACCATATGTGGTGTTGTTACTTGTCTCAACTTGATGTGAGTTGATAATGTTCCTAAACAGACGTCAGCAGACAAAAAATAAACGGTGATGAAGATGATTTATGACCGAGTAACTCAGCATTTTCCTGTAATGTACATCCAAACTAAGACTTTGTACAAGTAAAAGCTTGTATGCCAATAATGAAGCTGTCTGTTTGAACAAAAAGGACAGCAGACATGGAACATATTACAGGACTACAGGATTACTTAATAAGTTAAGGTGCGTAATGGCCCCAGTTTGAGAGTTCATGGCACAAACACATGCAAACAGTTATTACACACTGAAGGAACACCTCACCTCCCTGGGGAGATCCTCCTGCTGTTAAACCGGGCACCCAGTTCCCATGATGCAATGCACAGGACCATGGTTGTACGCCGGAGTCTGGTACATCGAGGGCGTCAGTCAGGTGACATACCTCCATTATCTCAAAGTTCTGTCTGAAGTCTGACACTGACATCCTGATGCAAAGAGAAACAAATCCATTTGCAAGACTTATTTCAGTATTTTAAAATATTTATGTCCAAGTCATTGGGAAAAATGGGGGGAGTGGAATGTAGCTTAGTGGGTAGAGCAGTTGTCTACCAACCACATGCTTAGTGGTTTGATTCCTGGTTCCTGAAACCCCACAGCTGTCCCTTTCTTGTAAGGCACGTTGGATAAGAGCATCTGCCAAATGACTAAATGTAGAATTACTGTGAATTTTCCAGCTCTAGTTTATAAAGAAACCTCTATTGAAAACATTTTCCAGCGTCTCAGAACTGAGAGGCCGTCTTTGATCGATACAGTCATTATAGTAAAAGAACCAGCCATTTGCAGTGTTACAGCATCAGTTTTTGTGTCTTTGTGTTGCTGTCTGTCACAGTACACTGTCAGCTTTTATTCTTCCTTCTTAACAAATGAGAGTTAAAAGAATGTGTGCGTGAAAGAAGTGCTGACATGGATAAGCTGACTTGTTACCTGGTGGTTCCAGTTGTGTTTGAGACTCAGATGACAGAGTGTTAAGTTTCATGTTTGCAGAAGGTGGACATAGTCAGAGTCAGTGGTCATGGCCACTTCATCAGGTACATGTGTATAATGTACTGCTCTGCTGTGAATTCTACTTTTACGATGCTAGATTTAAACTGACGCTGTCAGACAGGTGATAAATCTAAGATATGTTTATTATTGAGGACATGGTGAAGTTGTAAATATAACCATAATATGTAATATTTGGATGAAAATCCTTTGCAGTCAATGACTGTTCTTCACTGGCCTTTACTGCAGCCACGTTCAGCTGCTGCTCCACTCTGTCATTGCCCATTGTTATTTCTTTGTCTTTAACAAGTCGTGATCTGCTTTCACAGTATGTTTAGGGCCACCATCCATCTGCACTGTCAAGCATTGTCCTGTCAGTTTTTAGGCATTTGGAGGAATGTGAGCAAAATCTATCTTGCTACTTCTTTCAGCATTAACCTCATCAATAAACACCAATGAACATGTTCCCTTGGCAGCCATACATGGTGGTTTGTGGTATGCTTTGGAGCATGAGCTGGTCCTTTCCTTCACCGCTGGTTCTCTTCCCATCATTCTAGTACAAGCTAATCTTGGTTTAATCTGTTCAAAGAATCTAAATTCAGAAAAAGAGAAGCTTTTTATGTTTTCTGGAAAAGTCTAATCTGGCTTTTCTGATCTTTAATGTTACCAGTGGTTTGCACCTTGTTGTAAACCTTGTGGCATCTCTTGATTGCAGATTTTGACAATGGTATGCCTACCTTCTCCAGAGTATTCTTGACTTCTATTGATGTTGTGCAGAAGTAGAGTTTATATGAAGCATCGTAACTTTTTTATTTTGTCAAACCTCTTAAAAAAAACTGAAAGTCAACACTTTGATCACATCTAGATTGTTTTATATGTTTATATTTATGTTTTTATATGTTTACAATTGAATAATTGTAATAAAGGCTAAAGGAAGCCTTTGCAGTTTAGAGTGCAACAAGGCTTCTCGGTCTAAACTGTGTTTGATGTTTATACAACACAATGTTATGTTGATGTGATTATACAGTTATAGCTACATTCAACTGTCAAATGCCGATTTGTCTAATTTTTAAGTTATGAAATAAATAAATGCTTCATCACCCAAACATTTTAGGCAGTTGAGAAATTTCTTTTGTGCTGGTGTGGTGGTCTGGTCCTTTTAGGGCCTCCAGTTTCAACAAAAACTGAGAAATGATAACCTTGTAAAAGTAGAATTGACAGCAGTGATGCTGTATTGGATCACATTAGATTGTATAGATGTACCTAAAAAATGAGTGTATGTCACAAAGACGTTCAGCACCGTAAAACTCACCAGAACTCCCCGTCCTCTCGGCTGATTCTGTTCAGCCTTTTCTGCTCCTCGGCGCTCACTGTGTTCCACTCCGGTCTGGAAAGAGACAAAGACAGAAAAAGAAAGGCAGAGGGGGAATTTTTATGCCAAATAAAAAGTGTTTCATCACTCTCTAAAGAAAACAACAGATATTATTGTTGATAGCTAATATATAAAAAGAGGTGAGAAATATGAGAAAGGCTGAAAAAATTTGATGCAAATGCACATCCACAAGCAGAATAACTTTTCTTTAATACATCATTATTTAATTATTTTTTCATAAAAAATGGTAAAACTATAAAATCAGCTGATAATCTAGATGTGTACCAACCCTTTCATGTCACTCCAAGGTCCCTCCCACTCTGTGTTCCCCCAGGGATTGAGGATACGCACCAAATCCACAGGGCCATACCTTGTCCTTACCTGACAAGGTAGGAGAAAAACAAACAGAAGAAAGCACAGTGAGAAGAATAGTCCACAATGAATGTGTGAATAATCCTTGGCATATCCTCTATTTAAACTTTAAGCCTCATCAGTTTTAGTATTTGTCACCTTTTCTACTGCAGTTAGAGAGTAGGCATGTCTGAACATGATCCCCAGTTCATTCCTCTGCTCCAGAGGACCCTGGGGACAAAAAGGAAACATCCACCCACAGTCAGGACAGAGAGAAAAGGCAAACTTACATGACTCATCACATACAGGTAAACCTTCAATGGGGAATTTTTCTGATTCTCTGCCTTTCATTGCACCAATAACCTCTCTCTACCTGGCAGTTGGCACAGTTGATAAGTGCTCCTTTAGACAGCAGATAAGTGAGAAAAGCTGGCAGGTCTCTGGGCAGCGAGGCGATGGTGAGAACCTCAGCCACTCCACCTGTCATATCAACCATGGCCTCATGAGGGAAGCCCATGTCCAGGGCTCTGTAGCCACCTTTCAACCTGGGACAAAAGACACAGGAGGTCAAAAACACATGACAAAGTCTTGTCATGATTATTGAGCATACTAAGGCTCATGAGAGAAATTGATTTCCTAACTGCAACTTCGTTCCTTAGGCTACAACGCTCAACTGACACTATCGAACATGCTGTTCTTTGAATCTTCTGAGAAAATGTCATACATTTTTTCTGTGGGTGTTGTCAGACAAATGTCACAGACTCACAATAGTAATAAATAATTTTTCAACGATAAATGCAGAGAAATGCTGAACTTTCTGCCCTTTAGAATTAGATATTTGTATTTCTATTTTGGTTTCATTGTGCTGACAATGAGGCAAAAATTTGAAGAAATCTTCTGCCTAATTTTCCATTCAAGAAACATTATCACCCTCACTTTCTAATTGAATTGAGTAAATAGTCTTAATTTACACTTGCATCCAAATCAAATAATGACAAATAATGACACACACACACACACGCGCACACACACAGATTGACAGGCGCTCACTTGGCATAGGCCTTCTCCAGCAGGGAGCTCCAAAACTCATTTCTCTCTGGGGAGCTGAGATAAATCAGACTGTTGTCCACAGTAGGCAACATGTCATCAATCCTCACCTCTTCCCACTGACCGTACTGCCAGAACTACAGAAACAGAGAGAGGGAGTGGAGTTTTGTCACAGAAGGAATTGTTGAGTTGTTCAGTTCAACATCAACATGATGAAAAACAAAGGAAGGATTTTTATTATTTATTTTAAACTCTGTCTTTTTAAACTCTGGCTTAAGAATATGCTGATAAATGCCTGTTCTGGACAGACAACAGCAAGTCAGACAATGTTCAGGATTTACCCTGAAGGTGAAGCAACCATTGTATCCATCCTGGAAGCTCTGTCCTAGAGGCACAACCTTGTTGAGCAGAGACTCATTCATGGAGAGTGATGCAATAGTAGAAAGTAGCCAGCAGTCACCTGAGGAAAGGATTTTTGAAAATTAAGTCAAGTTGCAAGGGTCCTCCACCAGCAGCCCTTTCTTTTGTTCATACATTGTAGTAAATGGATATATATATAATAGTGTAGTTTCCCATAGTCTGACGTGCACCAGCCAGTCTATTCTTGGCATGTACAGCCATGAAATATCACAAAACCATGAATTAAAAGGATCTGTTGTCAGAATGTATCAGGTTTAGTATCATTAAACAGTATTTGTCATCCTTCATCAGATGCTGGTGCATCATATTTTATTAATGTACCTGCAGATTA
>OMLM01007383.1:0-57811 GCA_900302695.1 Helostoma temminkii | reverse complement strand
GGTAAAAAAAAAAACACAGTCAAGTGCTCACTGTCATATTCTTTTATAGCTAATAAATGGTGTTTGTTCATAAAACTTTGTTTCAGTGTTTGTTAGCTCTATGTGAGTTATTTATTGTAAATGTAAAGTTTTGTAATATGTAAACGTGAATGTTTTTTCCATGCTCTCCCGTCTCCCGTTTGTCTTGTGATTCTATTTGCAATTTCTATAACCTTTACCCACATTCAAGTAAATCTGACAAAAATACCAATACTTCATCATAACAAAGTATTTAACAACTCTGTGATATTGCTGGGTAATTGTCCACTGTGTTTTTTGGAATGGAAATACTGCATTGTACAGTACTGCAGTAGCTGTCTACTCACTGAGTTTTCCCTGGCAGATGTCCAGACGTGTAGCTCCATTTACTATGAACTGAGGTGATGGACAGAATTCCTAGAAGCAGAAAGGAGTTTGATGATTGGTTAAAAAAATGGGGGCGGTGCAAGGAAGAAACAGTAGAGAAAAGAAATGAGAGAGGGGGTGGAGAGGGAAACAGTCACATGATGAAAAATGTAACAGGATTTAGCACCATGCCAAAAGGAGTGGCAGCTAATCAGCACAGAGCAGCAGCCATCAGAACAGTTATCGGCACAGTATCTGTTATTTTGAAGTAAACTTTTGGATGCAGTCTGACTCAGTCAGTCAAGAAGATTCATATTAGTTTAATCTCTGTGAAGCTTTGCTCTGTGTGCTTCTTTGGCCATTGTTGTACACATAATAAATAATGCGTGTGGCTATTTGCATGATGTTAATGGGGTGGAAATAAGACCAGAAACAACTTTCTGTACATTGAATGGCCTCTCTAAAGAAAATTACAAACTTTGTGAGGGAAGGATTTAATGCATGACTGATGTGTAACGGTGTGTGACTTTTTAGTTATAATATATAGGCTTTGTTTTTGTTTTACTAAAGGTTTGTGTGCACAAAAGCATGCATATGTGATACCACCCATAAAAAACAGCGCAAACTAATATAGTAAGGGTGTGCACTGAGGACTTCAAGTGAGCAAATCATATATATGCAATGTGAGACATTTTTTAAGTACAGGGAGGAGAAATTAAAAAAAAGAGCTACGCACATGAAATGTCAAACGTGAAAGCTGTGGTGGCTGAGATTTTGCGTGTATTTAATGTGTTTCAAAATACAGTCTGCTTGGGCACAGTTGGCTCTTGTTATTCAGACGAGGAGGAGGCATAGAAGAAATGAAAGAATGTGTCAAGAATGTGTGTTTACAACGTACTTATATATTTGGAGTGATTGAGAAAAAAAAAAGCATATTGTCTACTGGGTCATCTGGGTCATTCCAGTGTACTGCAGCTGTTGTTTCTGTGGTCTCCCACAGTAGGTTTCCATCTGTGTTGTCCCAAGTTCTGAAATCCTTATTATGGAGAATGTGCTGTAACATTAAATTTCCACACATCCAGGACCCACTGAATGACGCCAAATTGATGGCCTCTTAACACTTTTACTGTATGAGGCTGCTGGTCTCCAGTTATTGGACTATTGTCTTTCCATACAGAGTTTTGCTTTGTTATACTGAGATTTCGTAGCTGTAGCTCATCAAAGTGACTATTAGCCCTTTCCATTGACACCTATTCCTCTGGATTGTATTTCCTCTTGTGTTTCACTGGTAATTCACTATCTACTATGTTTACATTGACGTAAGTAACCAGGTTCCTCTGAGAGACCAGGTTTGCATGTTTGCACCCGTTTTAAATTACGCCATTTGTGGTGACTAAAATAAAAAAAAATTTGATTGTGAAATAAGCAAATAACTGATGCATGCAAACTGTAACCAATAGGCTCATAGTTCATTCACTCGTACCATGTGTAGGATACTTTGTTGAGGAAACACAACGTGAAAACAGATTATATAATTTATCATTATGAATCCGCTGTCAACCCTATATAGGAGGGTGACAGCGTATACAGAATTAACAGTAGAACATATACTTGTCTCTTTATGTGTTTCCATATTACCAGTTAAACAGGACTGGTTTGTAACCAGAACAAAAAACAGCTGATGAACTAGGTGTCACACAACATAATGATGAACATGACAAATGAGAGCCTTCAAGCAAAGATTATTAAATAACGCAACAAGAGCAGGTATTATTACGTAGATCCATTTTTGCTGTGTGCTGTGAAAAAGTACATTTTGGGTGTGTGTGTGTGTGTGTGTGTGTGTGTGTGTGTGTGTGTGGCTGAATTTAAATAATTCTGCAAGGAAGAGTGGGTCAGATGTCCTCCACAGTGATGTGAAAGACTCACTCGCTTGATTGCAGTGGCTGCTATCAAATATGACACAACCATACTTTTTCACTTAGGGTCAGGCAGGTTTGCTTTTTTCCCCTAAATAAATGAATAAACCATTTAAAAATTGCATTATGTATTTACTCAAGTTATCTTTGTGTGATAGTAAAATTAGTTTGATGATCTTGTTTGATGATAAATGTGACAAGTATGCAAAAAAAAGAAAAAGAAAAAAGCTAATATTTTTTTACAAAACAGTTCTGTAAAAACTCACTTAATGCTAGATATGCAGATTGTGTAATTGTTTTGGTGTTGTGTGTGTTTATGTAATGTAACCACAAGAATACACTGGCACATGATAAAGTGCTTTATGAATGAAGACGTCCATACAGCATGACAACTTTCTCCTTTTCAGAGAAAACAGGCTTGGCTAGCTTGATCCTTTTTAACACAACAAAATGTTTGATGTTCCTTTGTTTGACTTCACAAATTAACTAATGGTAAAAAAGAAATAAAACAAAGTTGCTGTACTTTCTTGGTACAGTAGCACCACTTTCATTTTTTTAAATAATAGTTATTCACATTCACTATTTTTTAACAAACTTTCACCGGTTACCAATTTAAAAGAAAAACAGAGAAATTTATACACACTGCCGTTCTCTTTTCACGTCTATGTATCACAGAGTTGTTTAACACATAAGTACATACAGAAATTAGTGTCAGTCTATATATGAAACTCCATTTGTTACAACTGAAAACAAGTTACACCCAGTAAGTCTTCGAGGTGCAAACATTGTTAGGTGTAACTAATCAAACAGTGTGTTGTATTCCATGTGAGGTTGTTAAGCATTAAACACAGACATTCCCCAAATAATCAATCTTACTGGCTTTAACGTTATAAAAGGTAACTAAGCATAGACAAGAGAACTGATTCTACTTGGACTTCCAATGATACTACAGAAGAAAGTTCCTTTTATTTTAGGTACAGCGTAGGTGTCTTCACTTGTTATGTCACTTGTTGTGTGTGCTCAACATAGGTCCTGTGTAAAAACACCATCAGGTTTTTTCTCATCCCTTATCAAGTCCTGCCCATCGTTAATTTGCTGGAAGGCTCTGCGGGCATCTTTTCTGTTTATATATATCCATGTGATTTTTTGAAACCCACCTATCCATAATTCTTTCGACTGTAACTGTCTACAGGTCAAATACTGCCTGTAACAGGTAACAATAAAGCATGCGTGACTTGGATGGATCCAGGTGTGATACACAGGTAGAGACTTTATGAGGCCATTATGTCAGTTCTTAATATCAACTGCTTCATGTCAAACTTTTACTCCGTGTTTAACACTGACAGGATAATATTAAATTTACTTTATAATTCCTAGAAAGGCATAAAGCGGGGTGGGGTTTGAATCTCTGAGGAATTACAGTATTAGCAGTGATTCCCAGCATCTGAGCAGAGACTTGGCATAGTGACATGATTATATTGAACATTCAGGCTAAAGATTAGCTGTGTATCACAGTGTATCATAAACCTGTTTTGGAAACTGTTACTGTGTTTAACTCATACTTGAATTTTAATTTAACCTAAATTTTGATTGTTTTATTTATGAATATTTTAGTTTAGGGGTGAAACATACCAACGTTTCATCAGTAATAATTGATTTTGATACAGTACTAAACCCTTAGGTCTATTTATTTCTAAACTTATTATTCCATTAAAGTTCCCATAAATGTTTTTAATTTTGTGACTTTTCTACAGAAGTATGTTATTATATGTTATATTATATTATATGTTAGTATATGTTGTTTCAGAATACTGTAGTACTATTATACTGTTATCTACAAATAACTACAAGTCCTGCATTGAAATTGTTACACAAGTAAAAGTACAAACTACTATCAGCAAAATTAGACCATGTATTATATTAGTTTAATTATTACTATTATATTATATGAATTAGCTAATAAGCAACTGATGTGCTTATAATAAATCTTATCCTAAGTAGCCTATTAGCCACTAAAGACACTGTTAGATCTAGTTTAATCTCTAATGATGCCTCAAACCTTTGAATTCTTAGACTTTGATTTTTACATGAGACTTTATAATCTGAAAATTAATTGCAGGCTACATTATTTGCCATATGAAAAGGTATATTGAAAAAATATACTTTTTTCCCAATAACTGCCATTTAAATATAGTACAGTGAAGAACTGTATGTAGGTAACATAAACTCTACTTGGACCAGTAACAGTTAAAGTTAATTTTAGCACATCTTTTAGATAAAAATGCAAATAAGTGAGCAGAGACAGTGGTCTGGTGTGCTGCTGTTAGTTCAGCTTTTCACTTTGCACTTTACCTGTGGTCGTTTCCACTTGACTCCGGACTGCAGCTCCAGTTCACCCACAGGGAAGAACTTGTCCACGAACAGTCCGTCCTTGACGTCCCCGCTCGGCAGACGACCCCGGCTCATCAGGTCCGTCAGCCAGAGGCGGGACTGTGAACCCAGCAGCTCGTCGGAGCAGACTGAGTCCACGTCATCTTCTGACGGAGGAAGGGAACTGGTAGACGACAACCTCTGCGACTTCATGTCAAATCTAGTTTGTGCTCTGCTGATCGTCCAGAACTGAGCTTCCGACTTATATTACAGCAGAGAATACATACACAGAAGCAACGCCCTCTTCGTTCACCTGAGCAGCAGGTGTGGGTGGGTGGTTTGTGGGGCTGAATATACTCCCTCGGGGTTTTCGAGGCACTCCCAGATGTTGTGGATAAAGGAAAATCCGCGACCTTTGGTGCTGAACAATGTACAATTTCAAAAACAAACATTTAAATATGACAAACATCCAAAGCCGAGCAGACTCAAAGAATTACTATAACCCCCCGCCACACACACACACACACACAACACGTGTTAATCAGTGACCTTTAGATGTTGTGGGTGGAGCCTGACTGGTTTATAGTCTTTATGTTAAAACAGCCTTGCATTAGCCTACATGTTTTCCAAGGTGTTGAATTAAAACCCCGATTATTTCTATATATTTTATACATGTGTATTTTTAGTCTGTGCATATTTCCTTACTTAAAACACTAAATACAACATGGTCATAGAAATAAAACTAAAAACAAAGTCAGGTTTCACCCAATAATAATTTCTAAAGCCCACTACCACAGTTCAACCTTTCACACAATTTTACCTTTGCATATACTTTTTCTGTTCCTGATGAGACTGAGACTTTTTTTAACTGAGCTGGAATGTTTGTAACTCTCCTTACATGATTCATAGCATATGTAACCAACAGGACATCCTATTTACACTTTAAATAATAAACAGAATCACTGCTGTTTCTCCCATGGACACCTGATTGAGTAAGTAAGCAACAAACAATTAGCGACAGAGTTAATCACTTAAGAGAAATAAGAGATGACTAAGACTATAAACCTGAAGTGGACTATAAGAAACAGATCTGTGAAACATGGGAAATCACACATTACATCATCCTTCCTTATATTATGGCACACTTGACATACAGGCGCAGTATGACCCAACATGACTAAGTGCTGGCTTTATACACAGCTTACCTGAGTCATGTTCTCAACTCATTAGTCAAAGTTTTGTTTTTGCACAATAAAACATTACTGACATCAGGAAATAGTCTTTTTCTGGGAAGAACTGGCAAACATGTCTGCTGTGACATTTTGAAGAATGTTAGGACACACAAAAACACAATGACGGACACCAGCTGTAAATGATAAATTATTTTTTATTGAGAAAAGACTTATTCTGAAAACAGGTTAGTTGTTGACTTTGTGTGTGTGTGGGTTTTGTGGGTGAGTGCGCGCGCACACGTCACTGAGATGTAGCCATGATGCTGGATACACCTGTGAAAAGAAAAACAGAACGTGACAGAGAGGAAGAGGAGGGAAAAAAAAGAGAACGAATATAAATTACTGATTTCAGTTACAGTCACATCAATACGGAAAAAAACAACTGAAATAAGAGACATGTCTGATTATTGTGTATAAGATGAACCGATGATTCATATGATCATCTAAATTTAGTTGCATGCGCAGAAATTGTTGGTTTTTTTTTTGGTTAAGTACAATTTTATTTCTCTTCCTTTTTCTAGAGAAAATATGTATGTATGTATGTAATAGATATGTATGCCTTGTTTATGTGGCCTCTGGAACCAGTGGAAGAACTGCCCACAGTCAGGCCGAGTGCCAGAACAAACCGTTTCACAGAGAAGGCTCCATTTTAGTTGACCTCCACGTGAAAATATGCAACTAACATTATGCAAAATATGTGATATTTCGCTGAAGCACACCAGAAGAGCAGTCAGCATTAACAAACAAGGCATCAAATTTTTAAACCCGTCTGAGAAGCAGCACTCACTCTCAAAATCGATCTTCTCCACAATGTTCTTGGGCTTGACACTCTCCTCCTGGTTGTAGATGAAGATTTGTCCGTCTTCAGTCTCTGTCCAGCCGTACTTATTCATCCAAACCTTCACCTGTGTGTCTGGACAAACAGTGAGAGGATCAGGGTGTATATTTACTGTGTGTGTGTGACACTGAACACATTCAACCTATGACCTAGACCAACTGTCTTCAGAAGCGAAGAGCTGAATTTTAAAGATTTAATTGAGCGCTCAGGCAGGTTTGAGTTTTTAAGTTACAGTTCTTACCCAGGGGGTCTCCCAGCATCTCAGCCAGTAACCGCCGATCGATGGTCTGATAGGTGATGCCCACTACATGGCAGATGACTGAAAGGAAAAAAATATTACTCATACTCTATGTTATTTGTGGGGTTGTGGCTGCTTTCCACTTTATTCCAGACTACCGAATGTAACTGTTCTAAGAAATTAAACCTGTTGTATTTACAGTACTGTAAGAGAAGCAGGTTTGCTGTCTACCCCGTTGAGTCACAAGCAGATACTCACATTTGCGAACAGAGTCCTCAAAACCAGTAATGCCATCGATGAGCTCTCTGTTCTCCTCAAGACTCGTCTGTCGGCAAGACAAAGAAGAGAAGTGATCAGTACAAGACTGACATAGCCATTGCAATAAAGGAATAAAGGCTGATATTTAACAAATCAAATAAATAAAAATGCTAAAAATGAATTAAATTAAAATAAACAAACTGCAGAACGTGTGTGTGTGTGTGTGTGTGTCGCACCCAGAAGCTCTGGAAGTGACAGGTCTCCAGCAGGTTCCCCAGGTAGAGGATCTGTCTGATGGGGCGCTCCTCTTGCTGCGACACTGTAGTCAAGGAAACGCCCCCGACCCCCAGACAATCCCTCAGTGACTAATCTATTTACATAAAACATTTACTACATAGTGTATCCTATGAAGAAAAACTTTGTGTAGTGTTGTGTTGGTTATATTAACTCTCACACTTTGTACCCATGATCACACAGTTTTGTCTATTTGTACCTATTCTCCATAACTGTTTGTCTCCCATTTGGACTCGAGAGGGATTAGCCCATAATCACTACAGTTGTTTTCTATACCATGACAGCTACTTAGTTGTGTTGTTGCATGTATGCTGTTCCTGCCTGCATCTGCACCCAGTCACTATATGATGGACTCTCTCTCTCTGTGGTCTCTATGTAACACTCTGTGGCAGACTCAGTGCTTCCGCCACTTCCTGTGTGTGTGTGCTGATACAATCTGAGCTTCTGTGTTAGTCCGGCCACCTCAGCTATGCATCGATGGTACATCCCCTAATGAATTGAAACTTACAATTCATTGAATATAACAAACTTTAAAGGCTGCTCACACTTTCAATGAGACACTTTACATATATTAATAAAGAGAAGTTAGTAAAACGGTCAGATTATCAGACAGATGAATCGGCACCAAAAGGATACGTGTGTCTGGTCAATCATACACTTGCAAAGAGTAAAGTCTGTGTGTGGCAGGTTGGTCAGAGCCTTGAGCAGAACCTGTGAGGTCACCTGAGTCTGGAAGTAGGCTGGGTTAAACTGATACCTGCAGAGACAGACATTTTTCTTAACATTGTACCAGTGACACATTATGCTTTTGCCAAATATCATCAAAATCTACAAAAGGAACTAACTGTAACAGTGGGAAAGCTAAAAATAGACATGCTTTTATTGTTAATGCTACAAAAGGCAATTAAATGGTGCACAAAACATAACCTGCCAGCTAACAGTATGTCACAATAAAACCTTCACCATTCTGATTCCTTTAACACAGTGTCATAATGTGACTTCAGATAATTCTCAAAGTTACTGATTAAACAAATGCTCTGTTTGAAAAGCATTTTCACATCAAGGGAAATAATGTGTTTGATTTCGGTCAGGGAGGTTCTCAGGGTAGAGCGAGCAG
The DNA here is from genome assembly GCA_900302695.1 of Helostoma temminkii. Taxonomy (NCBI): domain Eukaryota; kingdom Metazoa; phylum Chordata; class Actinopteri; order Anabantiformes; family Helostomatidae; genus Helostoma; species Helostoma temminkii. The sequence goes on along the minus strand of OMLM01007383.1, from coordinate 49,161 downwards.
GAGACACGATGTGACACAGGAAATCAGCTGTGTTTTGTTTACAGCACAGAAAAGCAGAGCCGATCACATGATGAAAAACTATGCATAATGTATATAACCCTGGTTTCATGAAGAAGCATGATACAATACATGTGGATTGACTCAGATGTTTGTGTTCTCGCGTGCATCTCACCCAGGTAAAGTCCAGACCAGATTCCTATATAGTGAAGGTGTAACTTACAGCTTAAGGACAGCCAGGTTAGCCTCCAGGTCGTAGGAGTTTTCTCTAGCTTGTGTTTCAACATAGCGCTCCAATGTTGCAAGATTTTCTGGGTTGTACCTGAGAGAAAAAACAAGATCTTTCATAACAAGTTCAATTTATTATAAGCGCATGTGAAACACAGAAACTGAAAAGATTTCTGGATAATATTTGATATAAATAAAACATTTGACAAGGAGACAATAACAGGGGTAGCCATGGGAGAGCAATGTGTAAGGGGATGATGCAGCCAGGGCCAACACATTTGAACACATACACAATTTTTGTAATTTTGTATCTAAATACTAACAATGAAGGTCAATCAAGCTATTGTTAAAGCATAGACTTATAGCTTAAATTCAAAGGTATTCAAACTTTTAGAGGTTCAATAATAACTGGATATAGTAACACTGTTTATTAAATTTGCTTGAGGTCTGGAACCCATGGACATAACCAAAGCTTTTTAGTCTTTGCTAATAACAATTTTCTTTCTTTACCACAGTTATAAATATACAGTTTTATCCCTGCCCATGTCTGAACCCACAATCTTCCACTCAGGACCCGTTACTTAAAGAAGTCTAATTACTGCTTAGTTAGAGCCAGGGTTACTGGTCCTTACAACTGAGCAGCTATATAGAGCTGTATGAAAGCATCTCACATTGATCAATAAAGAACACAGGTTTTCCTTTATGTTTGGATTATACACAATTATCTCGTTCCTGCTAATGTCAGCCTCAATTATCAGCTTTCAACACACCAATTAACCGAATCAGAAAGTAGAAGTCACCGTTTGTTCTATTACAAAAAAGCAAGAAATCTTACACGATCTTGAACCATTTCAGCTAAATTTCAGCTGTTAGCTTAACGTTAGCTAACGTTAGCTAGCTGCTGAAAGAAGCCATAAGAGGTCAGCTATATACGTTTTAACGTTCTTTGGCTTTGCCAATCTAATGTTACTACCAGCGTTGACATATTATAAAACAAAACCTGCACTTTTTAAACCGTATGGAAAACCTTTGTGAACAGACTTAACGTAACTTGCTGTAACTCAGCGAACGTTAGCTTGAAACATTAGCAAACATGCTAAGCTGTCGTTAGCACGTCCACCGGGTGACCAATAATCAATTGATCATCCGTACCTATCGATTCCTCGCAGGAGCTTCCCCACGTTCGCCCGCATCTGCTCGATAGACGACGACATTTGGTCCAAAGTTTTGCCGCAAACCTTAAGGTGAAAAACCGAATAAATTTCACACGTGGGCCTCAGAGTAGAAGCGGCACCGAGGAGGAGGAGGAGGAAGAAAGGGGTCGGAAAGAAAAGAGTGACGCACCGGCGGATCGGAAGATACACGGACCCAAATTATCGAAGGACCGCTACAGTTTTACATTCAGTACCACAGTTTCACCTACTAACCCTTATCTGGTATGTTGTGGCGACAGGCTGTACTGCATTTATAACATATGCGACAATTTAATGACTATATATTCAATCATTACCATTATCACTAACAAATTAAACAACCGGATCATGAAGGCTGGCTCTGCGCTGGGGACTTCTCCGGAAGAGAGAAGGCGGTGAAGAAGAGGATGTCATTCCTGCCAATGGCTGTCACTCAGACAAGACTTTCTGACAGTAGAGAGCTCTAACTTCATGAACTGGGACAAATTTCATTCTTGTTGTTAGACAAAGTATTGTTATTGTTTTATAATAATTGTTGTGTGTGCTGTATTATTGTGTATCTATCTACCATCTGTTTCCCGTTATGGCATATTCATGGTAGTTTCTTAAGCAGTTTTATGGCACAGAATAGTTTAGAACAATCTGTGCTCGGAAGCACAATAGTACATTTTTTCAAGTTAAAGCAAAATGGCTGTTAATAAAATAAAAGCTATTTCAAAGTAATCTACATTATGCCACTATGTGTCTTAATTTATTGCTATATTTTGAAAGGGCTCACCGGATGCCATCGCATTTATGTTATGCAGGATTGACGTATTTAACGTGTTGCAGTTCTCCCCTGTGGCCACAGGAGGGCAGTGAACGTCACATATCCTATATATAGCATTATTAGCATAGTTAGCAAGGCTGTCTTGATTAGCATGATGAGTCCACCAGCAGAAGAAAGTCGAGGTAAAACCTCTTTTGGGAGTCCATGAAAGTATTTACGAGGGAATAAAATGTCTCTTCAAGTTATTCTGAATAGCTAAATAATACCTGTATATTTATTGTATCAACAACTTATCGTTAAAACGTTAAAATTACACTTCACTTAGCTAAATTAGTCTCCAGCAGTTATTTTAGATTAGCTATGCTGTTAGCAAACTGGCATGAAGATATCATTAGTAACAATATATATATTCATTCTTTGAAATTCAGTAAATAATTAGTTTTGTAGTATAATAGAATATATTATTTTCACTTGTTTTCAGTTTTAGATTCCAGGTTAAGTTGTGACAGCTACATAAAAACCAGCAGCCTCTATCTGGTCCAGAAGTCAGTGACCTGGTGTTGCGAAGGTAAAGTTAACAGCTATATTTAACAGCTGGAAAGACATTTATGATTTTGACCTCATGCTAGACAGAACATCATGATTTAGGAGGGAGTTGAGAAACCTCAATGGTGTTGTTTATGCTGATGCTTGTGACCTTTTGACAACATACAATGACCCAGGACTCATATAGAAAAAACCAAAAAAACCAAAAAAGCGGTGACACACCTGTTTCCAAACTGAAGTAGACAGCACATCATGCTGTGTATTTTCTCAGACCATAAATATACTGCTCAAAAAAATAAGGGTTGCGCTTAAGCAACACATCCTAGATCTTGATGAATTAAATCTTTCAGTTGAAAATCTTTATTCATTAATGTGTTGGAATGTGTTGAGAACAAAATAACATCAGAATGATCAATGGAAATCAAAATTACTATTCCAAGGAGGTCTGGTGGAAAAGTCAGATGACAGGCTGATCCAACTTCTGTGGAAATTCCTCAAGACAATTCAAAATGAGGCTCAGTAGTGTGTGTGGCCTCCACGTGTCTGTATGCACTCCCCACAACGTCGTCTGGGCATGCTCCTGATGAGACGATGGATGTTCTCCTGAGGGATCTCCTCCCAGACTGGGAACAGGGCATCAGTCAACTCCTTGACAGTCTGTGGTGCGACATGATGATGATGATCATTGTCATGCATCAGAAGGAACCCAGGGCCCAGCATATGGTCTTACAATGGGCTTGAGGATCTCATCCCGGTACCTAATGGCAGTCAGGGCATCTCTAGCTAGCACATAGAGGTCTGTGCGGCCCTCCAAGGAAATGCCTCCCCAGACCATCACTGACCCACCGCCAAACCGGTCATGCTGGAGGATGTTGCAGGCAGCAGAACGTTCTCCACGTTGTCTGCAGACTCACCTCTGTCACATGTGCTCAGTGTGAACCTGCTCTCATCCGTGAACAACACAGGGCACCACTGCCATTGCTTCCTAACTGGACAGGTTGATATCCCAGAAGTGTGATCGACCTGGACTTACATCGGAATGATTATGTGTTCCCTTTATTTTTTTGAGCAGTGTATTTTAACACCTCTGTGATGAACGTATCCATAGCCACACAATGAAACGTTTAAGTTTCGCACACTCACCAACACATTAGCATAAATTTAGTTATAGTCATTTGCAAACACTTAGCTTTAAGGAAATAGTCAGTGTTGGCTAGACTGTTTAACCTGTCTTCTCCGTGACTCAGTGCCAGAATTTGAGTGTTGATAACATATGTAGTGGTTTATTGTCAGCAATTCAAAGAATTCTGGTTCATCGCACAGCTGACAAGCCTTACAGTAATTTATGAGATCCTGTTGACAACTAATACTATAGTTGAAGGGAGTGGTAACAAAGTTATCTGGGTTACCTGCTCATAGAGGCATTGCAACTAAAGAGAATGTGGATAAACTGGCAAAGAAGCTGTATATTGAGGTGCGTATGACACTTTTCAAAGCTTAGGGAAAAAGTTTAGTAACAAACTGTTATCCAGGAGAGGTAGAGGTAGTGGTACTGGAATGAAAAGACAAGAAGGGGGCACTTTACAGAACAAAGGAGGGAGCAAAAAGAAGAAACCTCTGTGCCAGGTGTTTGTTGGTGCTGTTGCAGAAACTCTCCAGCCTCATATCCTTTTCTGGCTGCCAATTAGTTACTGATTCTAATAGCCTCAGAGAGCTTCCACCATAGTCTAAAAACACCTAGCAGAGAGCATTGCTAGAAGTATTTCAGGGAACAGTGCACCTTTGAGTATGGAAGGGACAAGAACCTTTATCTCAGTGAGGATGTGTGGTTGACTCCGTTCATAGGGATAAAACATGAAAACTGAAAACAGCTTGATAGGTGATGCTGTCAGCCTCTTTCTGTTGACAAAGTTATCTTTTCTGATGGTGTGATAATGTGTTTGTGTGTTCCATCAATTACACCAATGACACCTGGTAAGCGTTCTATACAACATGTGAATGTCTGGTAGAAAGAAGTAATCTGCGTTTCAATATGAGACTGTGAAAGCGCTGTAATAGTTTGTGTGATCACTCTGCTTATGGAAAATTGCATTTTGTGGTTTGATGTTACATATCTAGGTGCCCACATTACACAGAGGCTCATAGCTTGTAGTGAAATGTGAAGGTGTCTTTGCATACAGGCTGGCAGTGAAACTCCCAGGTTTCAGTCTGGCCAAACGCTTCGTTGTTGAGTTTTTTTCTGAATGGTATGCACTTTTACATCAAGCTGTATACAGTCCGTGACTGGCTATCTGTTTTGAGCAGCGTTCCCACCTGAGGTTAGTAGCCACAGCTAACCTGCACTAGCATCAGCCACTCTGGTGATACACTGTCCTCTGGACACCCGAACAACTATCTGCTGTGCCCAGCCTGACAAAATATCCGGCCACACTAACACTAGCATTAGCCACTCCAGGAACCCACCAAATCTGAACAAAGCCAAACCAGCAATAAGTAATCTGCTCCCAGTAGCTTTTAGCACTAGGCAGCATCAGTAACATCGATCAGTAGAGTGCCTAGCACCAGCTGTACCCATGCCGTCATGTATCGCATAATGTGTTTTTTCGGTTGTGAAGGAACATTAACTTTGTTTACTCTTGTCAAAGACAGATCCATAAAACAACAATGGATGTAATTACAGACCAGAAACAAACCTTAAACCATGTTTTTATCTGTTCATGACATTTCTCCGGAGCAGCTAATGCTAAGTTAACCAAGCAAAGATGACTGGCTAACTTGCTAAGTAGAAAGCTGCTGCTGTTTAGTCTGTCCAGCTGTCCAATTTAATCTTGTAAGAAAGAAGGCACAGAGTCAAATATAAACCCTAAATTAAGCACAATAACGCACATAGTCTTGTTATTACTTTGATTTCTATCATTCCTTTATTGTGTTGTGTTGGAGATATGAACACATCTCTAATGAGTGTACTTGCCAAACTTGAGACCTAGAGAATCGTGAGGTCTTCTCTGGTGGAGGGTGGGGGGAGCTCTGTCAGTGTGTGTGCATAGAAGTAGTTTTCGCCAAACTATGCTTTTTGCCTAGTCTGTTTGAAATGGGAGTTCCCTGTCTATGACTTCTGAAAAGTACAACTGACCTCTCCTCCCTGGGTCAGTGAGACTGAAGAGATGGAGCAGCGGTTTGAAGGAATAAATAGTGAACCCAAAGATCACGGGCATTTCTGCATTTCTGCCTTGCTCCTGATATTCCTTGTACATGATATCATGTACTGCATGTGGTGATATATAAGTCTTTTAAATTTTATGTTGAGAAAAATTATTCTGAAAGTGTTTGACAATTTATAGATGCAGCTTTTCACAAATTGGTGTCCATTTTTACTTTTGAGAGACTCTGACTCTCTAAGATGCTCTTTTTATACCCAGTCATTTTAATGACTTGTTGCCTAATTAATTGCAAAATGTTCTTCCAGCTTCCTTAGTGTCACTTACTTTTCCAGCCTTTTGTTGCTTCTGTCACATTTTATGAGACATGTTGCTGCCACCGCTGTCAGAATTGCCTTAATTTTTGTTCTTGCCACGGTGTAGTTTCTCAGTTAAAATATTTGGCATGTATTTTATGTTCTATTGTTAATAAAATATAGGTTTACAAGATTTGCAAATTATTGAATTCTGTTAGTTTTACAAATAATCCAATTTCTTTGGATTTGGAGCTATAAGTATCTAAACTAAACTTTCAACTTTCAAACTTTGGAAAGAAACTGACCACTCACCTGTTGTCTCTTCTCAAGACAGCCACCACTCACCCTTCACTAAGATTATAACACTCTCCATTTCCACCATTTTGACGATTTGCTTCTACAGCTCTGCCACTTCCTCTGTTTCTTGACATTCATCACTTGCTAGCAGTCACTAGCCTCCCCACAAACATCCTCTCCTATAACAGTGTAGACTGCCAAACCAGCCAGAGCCAAAAGATTGAGACTGTCTCCCTCCCGCGACACATTGCTTATAGATCCACCAAGAGTGTTAAAAGCACCAATTCACTAATTTCTACCACTGTGAATCACAAAGTTTCTAATAGACTCCACCACAGTAACACACCATATTATTTAGATCATCTTTAAGTTTTCTGAGAGAACAACTCCCTACTGCTCTGGTTTCATTGACTGTACCATCAGACTCAATTATATTTATACGTACATAAGTGACTTGAATACAGTCCTACAGGTATATAGTCTCCTGGATTCAGCTGCACCTCTTACCCCCAAAATCAAAAGGTTAAGACGCTCTGTATGGTTTACTGCAGATATCCGTGCTCTTAAAAAGACCTGCAGGAGACTTGAATGTAAGTTTAAAACCTGAGTCTAAAAAAGTCTTCAGTGGCATGAGTCTGTGCTGAATTACAGGAGCAGTTTGTCTGGAACAGAAGCATCTTATTACTGTCATTTAATTAACAACAATAAACATAATCTGAGATTTTTTTTGACAGTTGCTAAACTTATTAAAAAGAAACTCTCTCTTATTGCCTTACACACTTTTTTGCAGTAAATAGTAAAAAAATTATAGCAGGCTCAATATCAGCTTCTCATCCTCTCTTCTTGTGGAACAAGTCGAACATTATGTTGGACAGTAGTCTCTTATTTAAGGAAGTTTGAGACCATTTCATTTGAATCACTATCTAAGTCGGTGATGGCTTCCAAACCTACAACTCGCGCATTAGATCCTGCATTGTTTATCCTGCAAAGATCTCTGGCCAGTTCTAGGACTCACCATGCTGAATATGTCAACTTATCACTTTCAACTGGCATCATCCCCACTAGCTCTAAAGCTACTGTGGTTAAACCATTATTGAAGAAACCACACCTTGATCCAGAAACACTAAATAATTATCTGCAAATCTCTAATCTCCAAGTCTTACAAAATACTGGAAAGGGTAGTAGCTAAACAGCTCACGACTTATTTATCTAACTGTAATCTGTTTGAACCTTTCCAGTCTGGTTTCAAGTGCTGTCACTATTGAAACTGCACCCACCATAGTGGTTAATGATCTCTTTCTCAATATCGATTCCAATTCCACATCTGTTCTTCTCCTACTGGATCTCAGTGCAGCTTTTGACACTGCAGATCATGGTATACTTTTTGATCGACTTGAGAAAATATTTGGTGTCTCTGGACTGGCTCTTGCACAGCTAAAGTCCTATTTATCTGGAAGAACACAGCTTGTCTCTTATATTAATACCAAATCAGCACTTGCCAATGTGAAATATGGAGTACTGCAGGGCTTAGTACTTGGTCCTCTTCTCTTTCACTCATACGCCAAATCACACGCAGTCATGCTTGGGTTTGCTCTAAAAAGCTGGATGTCACCAAATTTTTCTGCTTCTGATTTCAGACAAAACAGAAATGCTGGTTATCGGCCTGTCCCAACACCATCACCAGTTTGATCAGTTAACCAAATCTCTTGATAACTGTGTTATTTCTCAGAGCTTGATGGCCAAAAAAACCTAGGAGTTACCCTTAACCCCTTCCTGTCTTTTGAGCATCACATCAAAGATGTCTTTAAGATTGCCTTCTTTCATCTGCACAGTATTGTAAAAGTAGATCTTATCTGTTTGTAGCAGATGTAGAGATTTCAATTCATGCTTTTCTGTCATCTAGACTGGATTGTTGTAATGTTCTGTTCTCAGGCTTGCCACAAGCCAGTACTAAAAGTTTTCAAATGGTCCAGAATGCTGCAGCTAGTATCTAGACCAAATCCAGAAGATTCTATCACATTACACCAGTCCTAGCTTCCCTCCATTGGCTCCCTGTCAGAGTCAGATCAGACTTCAATGTGCTCTTGATGACTTTTTTACATGGACATGCTCTTTCATACCTGTCTGATCTTCTTAAACCTTATATTCCATCATGTGCCCTTCACTCTCAGAATGCAGGGCTCTTGTCTATCTTTATGGTCAAAAAGAAGTCATCTGGTGGCAGAGCCTTTTCCTATTGCGCCCTTCTGCTTTGGAATAACCTCCCTGCTGGGAGGAGTTTGAGTCTCAATCAGTTAAAATACCCAATATCATGTAGTCCTGCCTATGAGTTTCATGTTATTCAATCTGTACATTTCTGTTTCATTCCCTCAACCCCACAGACAGGCTGTATGCCTCAATTTCTCTCTCTCATTTTGTCCTTCCTACAAGTCCATACTAGGGGGAGGAAGTTAAGTGGTTCCAGGTCCTAGCAGGTTGCATTCTCTGCTGCACTCTCTATATAACTTTGTAATGTTCTGACCGTAATACGTGAAGTGCCTTGAGATGACTCAAATTAGCGCCAAATTACAGATGACTGCAATTTGGCACTATATAAACTAAATTGAATTGAATTGAATATGTACCTGCAGCTCCACTGGAGACCCCTCATCATGACATGATGTGACACATCATGTCATGATAGTGATTACATATCCTATCCCAACATTTTTATGTAGGCATAATACAGTGGCAAAAAAAATATCTGAATTTATTCCCATGAAAGTTGCTCCTGTCAGTGATGTTTTTCACATCTTTTTTTTGGTCTGTAGATGATTCCTGTTGCAGTAATTCTCAGAGTCAGACAGTTGACTTCCTCTTGGCTCCCAACCACACATAACTGGGATAAAATAATTTAACGGTACACCTTTCTAGACTGTGTTACAGCTGTTAGTTTTGCAATGAGTAAAAGACTTGAGTTTAAATTCAAGTATATTTGTTATTACTTGAAATGCATTGTAAGCATATAAGTGTTTTTAGGACCTCCTGTGTGATTTAGCAGCCCTTAACATGTACTTTTGAGCAGTTGCAGCAGTAAGTAATAAGTTTTGGACCTTATACTGTGCTGTTCTGAAGATCATTCATACCTACAGATAAGATAAACTTTCATGTATCTTGCTTTTATCCTAAATTAGCCTAATAACCACTTCAGTTGTGGTCCCATGGCTCAGTTGAGGTTCAGGCAGTTATTTGTGGTTAAATGGCCCATATACTGTGTCTGTCATGTGGGTGTTTGTAAGCCATGTGACAGAAGTGTGGGCTTGAAGCTGTGTTGGTTGCAGAGCAGGTGATAAATGTCAAAGAGTGAAGATGGTATCATTAAATTATGGCATTCTATTAGCTGTTTTATTTAACCTTCAGCTGGCTTAAAGGCTGAATTATCTTATCAGTTATTGGATGATTTGTCTTTAAATTGGGGATTGATGGTACACAGTATATAGCGGCAAATCACAACAGAATCATCTCAAAACATTTCACATATTAAGGCCCAGACTTTACAGAATTATATAGAGTGAAACAAACCAACAAATCCACCTTGAGCAGCACTAATGAAAGAACCTCCAACAGTGGCCATCTGCCTCAGCTTACTGGGATGAGTGGAAAGTGGAGTTAATAACTTGCAATAACCCCTGCATCGTTGTGTTCCCAAAAAAGTTGTGTAAAATCTGCATAAAAACAGAATATAATGATTTGCAAATCTCCTCAATGCTTAACACACAAAACACAGAAAACATATACAATGTTTAAACTGTGAAAATGTACCATTTAGAAAAAAAAGGTAAAGTTCAAATTTATGGCAGCAATGCATCTCAAAAAAGAACATGGCATTGTCATTGTGAGTAGGTTAGCATGCCTGTAGACGATGATTTAGTTCCTTTTTTTTTACAGTATGATTCTATATACACATTGCAGACAAACTAAAGTTGGTTATACTGCTTCAGTATCTTCAAAAAGGTCTTAAATCCAGCCTCATTTGCTGTCTTTACATGTAAACTAAACTATCGTGGTGTCAAATTCGGACTTTTATTCATTATGCTTGGCACCATGCTTGTTTTTGAACTTCTTCGTCCACTCTCATTGACTTCCTCTGTAGGTTTCATGTGAAGCCCTCCCCACGGCATGTGAAGCCCATGGGGAGAGGTGTTTATACCGCCCTGGTTGTTTTTTATCATTTATAAAAGAAAATTAAGCTGAAATTGCAGCTCTGCAATTTGAATACTGTATTCTGGTAAAGTGTGGTATCTATTTGATAACAAGATTGTTCAGCCCAACCATGGAGCTTAGAGCAGTGCTGTTCCTAAAGCTGCCATTTTGCTTCTTTAGGACTGCTTGTTAGCGTCAAAATCCCCCTTCCCCACATCTTTCTGATGTAGAACTTTGGATGGTTTCTCCTACTGTTTCTACAAGTTTCTGAAAGCGATGGTCTGACATTCACACCCAGCTTTGCACACTCTCAACCTGAGTTTGATGAGTAAGTACCTTCAGCTACAGCAGTTGAGCCACTTTGTAACCAAACAGCATAAATACAGCATCTAAGACTGCTTCCTTTATCTTAGGGAGGGTGCTAACTATCATCATGGTTAGCATTAGCATGACCTTATTTTTGTTCTGAAAAGAAACCTTTAGTTTTTAGTATTTACTGAATACACTATAAGTTTCCACCATGTTTCAGACTTTAAGATAAGCTACTACTGATGGTGGTCTCTGTAAAAAGCACATTTTAATTAATTCAGGTCCTGATTTCATGTTAAATAGCTTTAAGTCAGAACAACTAAGTTCTGATAACTGATCTTGGTTTTATCTTTTACTCATTTCCTTTTTAAAATTTGGATGAAACCTGAATTACAGTATGTCAAACATTTTATACTTATACTATACTATGTTCAGTCTGTGTGCTCTGCTGATACACTGTACGCAGCCTGCATGTGTTCATGGTATCATTCACTTAGGTAGTTAGTTTTGTTTTTGTTTTTTTGCATCATTTAACATTAGGCTGGAGACAAAAGATAAAAATTATGAAATAAACATCCTGCAGTACAGATGCAGATAACTAATTTTGACAGCACGCAACGATGTAACTTGATTGACCAGATAGGCAGCAGGTAAAGTAATTTAACTTCTTAAGAGGATGTAATACAGTAGGTACCCCTAATTTATCTGTGGGGAAATGCTTCTGAACAGGAAGCTGACAGGGAGCTCCAAGCATGACTGACTTCTTGCAGATCTGCAACACACACACCCTGACACACATATGCACAGACACATTTCAGTACGCGTGAGGCTAAGACTGAAACCTACGCTGAAACCCCAGACTGCACAACTGCAATCAATCAGCTGCAAGCTACACACACTTAGCCACCAGTTTGTGCTTGAAATATTTGCTCATTCATGAGCATGCACACACACAGTTGCAAGGATCTTAATTTTTAATCCTAATCGTAATTCTACATCCCATTAGCATATGAAAAATGTAAATCTGGCACAAATTCTTCATTTTAAAAGTTCTCGTTAATTCTCACTAGGTTTAAACCTCGAAATAAGAACACAAAGTCTTAAACATATCTATATAAAATAAGCTCAAAGCGTCTCTCTGTCTCACATGCATACACACCCAACAGGAAACTGGATTATGCAAATGAGCTGTGAAAAAAATGTTTACGAGAGACGAGAGGAAGGTGTGAGAGAGATAGAGGGGGAGGTAGTTAGGGAGGGAGGAAGGACTGACAGCAGGCTAAGAAACAGAAACAGGAAGGTGTGTGTGGTGTGTGTGACAGCAGCTCAACGAAACAGCAAGTCAGAGAGACAAAAAAGAGAGTGTGAAGTGAAGAAGTGTCTTTATTCAGTAGCTCAGGAGAGACTTTATCATTTTTGCTGCCTTTAGATGTAGATGCAACTAAGATTGTGTGTGTGCGGTGTGTGATAGAGTGTGTGCAATGACTGAGGAGGATTATTAGGGACCTAAACATCGAAATGGATTTCCAACATAGGGCAGCCCTGGATATCTCCACCAGGAACCCTCAGGATGATTTTGAGATCCTACTGAGAGTCGGAGGAGGAACCTATGGAGAAGTTTACAAGGTCAGAATCCTGGACTGATGCTTTTAGTCTTATTCTGTTCCTGTGTCGCTGCTAAATGTCACTGTTCACTGATCAGAGCATCAGCATGAGTCAGAAAGTGATTTGAGCTTGTGTGCCAAATCTACAAATCTTTTTTTTTACTTGAACATTTGAAATCTTTGAAAAAAGGTTCTCTTAAAAAAGTTCGAGAAAAAGTTTTATTTTAGGGTTAAATATCTGGGTATTTAGCTGCAGAACAAGTCAAGCATGTTTTACTTGGTCACTTACTTTTACTATTTAACAGTTTAACGACAGTACACATATTAAGTTTCTTAGGGCTATGTGGTGTTGTGATCACTGGGAATTACTTGATGAGCTTAGTTAAACATAGGCGTGATTGATTTTTGTTTCATTGGTTCATTGCAATCACAACTTCAGTGCAAGCTCCAGCCCTGCATGAGGAAGTGGTTTTACAAGAAGTGAAAGTATTCTTAATAGCTGACAACTTTTTTGAGAATGTTACTCCAACTGAAACAGAAGTCAGTCTAATCTGTATTGCTTTCTAGATTTTTCATTTTAGGACAACGTACTATGTTTGCATCTTGTTCAAAACAAACCTTAGTGTTTGAAAAACAGGGATGGGCTAAAATGTGAGCTTGCTTTAGATGTGATTTAGGCATATGTTTATTTGATTAGTTTATTATTGGTTTTCCAGTTTATGTTTCTAGTTTTCACAGCAGATTTGTTAAGTCTCTCTTGAGACATATTGTAACACACAAATAAAATGTCAAATTTTGGCACCACCACCAAGATTTGTAACATAAAAACATTGATCTTGCATGGTGAAATATCCCTGTGCTTCACTCCATTCAGGTGTTTTGAGTGATGAAAAGTTATGGGCTCACTCTGATCTTTGTTGTAAACTGAAGCCTCTGTTCATATGTAATTATATGGCACTGTATAAGGAGAACATACTTGCCTACCTCTTGTCAGCAATGTCTATTCATGCAGATCATTTTGGTGAGGTATGTGCCTCTAAAACTTCGGCTGCCAACCAAACACAGTGGACGTAACTGGAATTCTGCTTGTACTGCTTAAAGTATTGAAGACAGTACAGTATATCTAGAAACATCAGTTCAACTTGTCTTTCCAGGAACAATGTCTGTTACTCTGTGAAACATACAGATCTCACTGACAACAATCTTCAGTGGAACGTCTTGTCGCAGAAGATTAGAAGAACAATATCTCAAAAGTTTGGCACATAAACCTTTTATGCACGCATCAGTACTGAAATGTATATAATAATATACAATATACAATGAGTATATTAGTATAACATGACTATATTAGTGGCATCTGAGGAGCAAGAAGGAAAGAACTAAACCAAAAGCAAAGGAATCCCCTGAAAATGATCTTTAAGTTTTAAACTATATTCTTCTGTAGTTTGATGCCATATTTCTATAAAATAGGTATGATTTAATTACTTTATTGCATCACTGTTTATGCATTATGTAGACTCAAGTGGAAGAGACTCAGTAGCAGAATAGTTGTGCCTCACTTAACTGCACTCTGGAAAAAACAACAGCTAAGTGGTGAAAGACACATTGAACTTGTTGACAGATTTGCCGGAAAGAAAACGTCTCAAACAAACATCTATGAGTCATACTGTCTGACGATGATGATACTAAAATGTATTCTAATTCTTTTCTGACCTTGCAGGGGTTCACAAGTGAGGTACAAGTGGTGAAGTTGTGTGAATATGCTTATTATACTTTGGTATTGGTACCATCATGTAAAGAAAAGGATTGATTATCTGACAGACGTATAAAGGTCTTGCCACAGTCTCAGATTATCAAGCAAGACCACATGTAGAGTCCCGTGGCGGAGACATTGAAGTGTAGTGTCCACATACATAATCTGGTACATTATCACTTAAAGGGGTCAGGTATAAAATATGAATTGCTGGTTTAAACATGGTGTTAGTTTGTCTGTGCTTTATGTTACTCAAGGACATGTGGCCTCTTGTGTACTGTAAGTGGGCAGTATTCTCAGGATTCTCTGGTACTTTCCACAAAGCTACTCACACCTGAAACAGTGATGTATGGAAAAGATAAGTAAGTTGTAACAAACTCATCAAACTGGCCGTTTTTGAATGGAAGTGATTCTGCTCTGTTTAACCATTTCAGTCTCTGACCAGGCAGCATGTCCTCACAGAACCATAGCTTTGTTTGTTTGAGAACCTGCACTTTGTCTTTTCATAAATTTTACTGGGTGGCTCATAGAGGTGGCGTAAAAACTCAATTCTTAGATGTGAGTGTGGATTGTGAATCAGTTTGTAAATGTCAAAGATCTATTTTCTAAATGTTCATTGACAACATAATGTTGACAGGATGCAAAAGGTGAAACTCTGAAGTGCAGCTCCCAGACCTATATAGTGTGCACGTAACGGAGAGAAAACGGCTGAGCAAAAAATGTGATTTCTGCATGCCGGCACCTTCTGTGTTTGAATTACAAACTCTATCACAACGTCGATTACCAAAGAATTGGGTCCATGTTTGGTTATTGAGAACATAGGCTTTCTCTCTGTGTTGTGCACCTTGGAGCCGAGATACCATGTCCACAACAATCTCTTTTTATTAACAGAGTGATCCTCACACTCTACAACAAGACCAGCACTAAAGTCACAGAATCACTGAGGAAAGCAGGTAATAGCTGTAGCATGTGATGCTTGGACATCTGCTGCCACACAGTCTTATGTCACTTTAACTGTGCATTTTATCACTGTTCAAAGCTGTCTGAAATGAAAAATAAAACAGAATGTTTTATTGCCTATGTGTAACATGACATGAACTACAATAGCTGAGAGACACATCCTGTCCCATTTTTTACCTAATTTCTCAGAAAATGTGTACAATATTAAACCAGTTACTTTCAAGGTCAGATTAGATGTATGGGCGTAAGAAGCAGTCGACACATGTTACACGCCAAGTCAAACATTTTCAGTTGACAGGTTTGTTCAGCAGTCACACTTTGTCATCTTTCCTCACCCTCAACCTTTTATTCGCGAAGACAAACACAAATATACTGATCATGCTTTAGTTTGAGGGAGGTGATGCAGTGGAAGAAATGAAACGTCACACCACATTACATTAACCATTGTGTGCTGTGACCTGAACAATGGCAATTTAACACAGCCTCTTCCACCTTTACTGGGGGTCTTTACTGTAACATTTTACTGACATCAGCTGGAAAATCTAAGTCACAGTCTACTACTGTAATCATAATTATTTCTAGTCTGCAGGTTTTACACAGTCTTTTACACAGTGAAACAGTCTATGGCCAAGACACAAACATAGTGCAATCATATGATAATGCCACTGTATAGAATGCACAATGTTATAGCAGTGTAAAACTCACCTTGACATGGTGTTGGTCATTGTGAATGGTTGATAGTGAGACAGTAATGCTCTGATTTGTTGGAACAACAGACAATGATGGACCAACAAATTGATGCAGATTCCATGAAAAACATTTTTCTCCAGACTTAGTGAAGCTGTGATGCTGGTAAATTTATTATTATTATTTATTTATTTATATTTATTATTTGGGTCATAAAATAGTGCTGTCCTGTAGTAACAAAAAAAGACCATGCTGGTCATTAATGTACAATGCATAACCCCTAATCCTTGTTGTTTTAATAACCAGTTGCATATACATTTGTAATCTTAAAATCTATCAAATTATCAAACACACAATCAAGTATATATAAATTCATTCATCAGTCATTCTCTACTGTTGTGCTTCCAGATGTGGTGACAGGAAAATTCAAAATATACTGAGACTGACTTAAACAAATTAAGAATAAAACTTGTTTTAATAGCTTTGGGCAATTTGACTTGTATTTTTCCTTGGTGTGGCTGTTTGCAGTCTGCACACTCGATCTATTCTTTTATCACATGATATTCTAGTCTCTTCTGTGCTTAAACTGTTCTGCAATCAAATACAGTAAATGTAGCAGATGCAAAGCAGGTTAGCTGTAGAGTGATTACACTTCCTCTGAGATCAGCAGACCCTGCCGTTCTGTTTTACAGAGAGACAGATTTGCATAATCGTCCTTCCTTCACATATGGATACACGCACACACACACTCAGATAATGTATGCAGTTTTAGGTTACGTGTTGCTACACTGCTACACTTACAGTATAACACAGGTCATCCTGCAAATGCAGCACTTTTGCATCATCAGCAGTGGTGAGAAAGTAGGCCTTTCTCCATTTGTGCAAGGTGTGGGTGTGTGTGTGGGTGTGTGTGTGGGTGTGTGTGTGTGTGTGAGTGACAGCTTCAATGGGTTAAAGAATTAAGTTTAGGTTAGGGTTAGGGCTCAACATTTAGTTGTTGGGACAGAGTAGTGGTTAATGGGAAAGCAT
The DNA here is from genome assembly GCA_900302695.1 of Helostoma temminkii. NCBI lineage: Eukaryota > Metazoa > Chordata > Actinopteri > Anabantiformes > Helostomatidae > Helostoma > Helostoma temminkii. Next base: position 32,153 of record OMLM01007383.1, on the reverse strand, counting down.
CATGTCAGTGAGTATCCTCAAAATGTCGAGATTACCTTAATTAAGATTAAGAGATTACCCTAATTTCTGTCTTGCAGAAGAAGGTAGGGTAGCAGTAGTTGAATGCCAGATAGCACATCCCTCCTCTAGGACGCTCATTAAGAGGGCTGGACACCAACATCAAGATGTTCACATTTAGTTTTCTTGTTTATTTCTTATTCATGTACCCACTTTATCCTAATCCTAATCCTAAATTGACTGGATGTTGGGTCATTCAGTGAAGTTGTTTTCCTCAAAACTACATTTAACTGAACTGTGAGTGGATCACTAGTCATAGCAACCACTGATGGACATCAACATCTTCCTTTGAGAAGATTCTCAGCTTGCTACAGAACTTTCATATAGGGCAGATGTACCCAGTAAGGCCACCACTTTTTGGATCTTTTTCATATGAACTTTCATATTTACTTATTTAACAATCCTGTCCTCTAAAATGATGATATAATTATGTTGTGATGCAGCATTTGTTGAATGGAGCACTACATATATTATCCTCTCCATTAACCCAGCCTGCAATCTCTTCCTCACTCAAACCCTGTGCTGTAAGTGCCTGAACCTAATCAGAAAACCTTCAATAATAACACACCCATTAAGCATACAGAGTGACGGTGGGAAAAGTAATGGCAACATTAGGCTTCTGATATCACTAAACATCAGCTGGAGTTAAGTGTTAGCAAACTTGGAGTGCAATCAATGAAATAAAAAGGGTTACAAAGTTTAGATTTTCATTACTCCACAGTTAGACAAATGACCTATAAATGGAGACAATTTGGTACTGTGAGTACTCTCCATACAAGTGGGCACCAAGCTAAGATCACTCCAAAGCACAATACAGAATTCCTCGAATTACATTTTCTGGAGCCAGTTAACATCTATGTTGAGGAGTCACAGAAGTGTAAATGGCAAAAAACTGTAGAAAAAGCATTTGCTTTCTAAACAAAATATGAAGTTTTCCAAAGACCACCATGACACTTCACAACCCTACTGGGAAAATGGTTTGTGGACAGATGAAAGTAGAAATGTTTGGGAGAAACACAGCACCATGTATAACATAAAGAGAAAAGTATCTACCAACATGAAAACATCATCCCAACAGTGAAGTCATGATTTGGGGCTCCTTTGCTGCTTCTGGACCTGGGTCGCTTGCCAATATTGAGGGGAAAAGGAATTCCCATGTTTATTAAGGTGTCCTATAGGATAATATCAGGATTGCTTACTGCCATTTATCCTTGCCTTGGTTTTACAAAATTATGATAAATTAAACCCAGTCAAGTTACCCTGGAGATTTATTCTCTGAAGCTAACCTGGTTTAGAGCAGGCTAACCAGGATAATATTCATCTGTTTTATCTGTTAGCTCAGCTGCCAGTGTTAGTGTTAGTTCAGTGACATCTAGAAATGGACCTAGAAGTTATGTGTAAAATCATCTAACGTAATGTTGTTCCTCCTAACATCTATCATTTTAGACACATATCCACCTACTATAGAGACAATATTTAACATACCTGATATGAAATGTGTGATAAAAATCACAAGCATTTTTGACGATCCCCTCAAGGCTGAAAAGATAGGACTTTACTTTTAGACGAGCAATTATGCAAGTGAGTCTACAGATTGGACCTTTTGGAATCTGCAGATGAATGTGTGATTGAGAAGTACAAACATTTATCAGATTCTCCTATATTTCAGTACACTGCTGGGTAAAAAGATACAAGATACTCACCTCTTGTTTGTTCTTTACAAAGGACAGACAGATAAGATAGATAATTTTTTTTAAATTTGAAAGATGATAAAATAAAGAAATGTATTTCATGCTGCTCCAGTCTTTTCCATTTTTATTAGTGATCAGTACACTATACATGGTCTATATAGGAATGCTGTGAGTGCGAACTTATCCCAGCCATCTACAGTGAGTTCAGAAAGTTTTCAGACCACTGTCACTTTTTTCAGTTTTGCAGCCTGATACTTGCATCGTTCAAATTCATGTTTTTTCTCAATAATCTACACTCAGTGCAAAAGAGAAAACAAATAAATGTCTTATTGTACATAGTATTCAGACCTCTTGCTACAACAATTTAACCCTTCCCATTTCTCTTGACATATTTCTAAACCTTGATTGGAGTCCAGCTGTGGTAACTTAGATTGATTGGATGATTTGGATGGCAAAAGCCATGGGGTCAGAGACAGGATTAGTACTGATCTAGGGCAGGCTTCTGCTACACTGAAGGTTCCTAAGAGCACAGTGGCCTGCATAATTCTCAAATGGAAGAAGTTTGGCATAACCAAGACTCTTCTAAGAGCAGATTGCCCGGCCAAACTGAGCAATCGGGGGGGAAGGGCCCTAATAAGTGAGGTGACCAATAACCCATTGGTCAATCTGACTGAGATCCAGGGATCCTGTGTGGAGAGCACAACCATCACTGCAGACCTTCACCCATCTGAGTGTTATGGCAGAGTGGCTAGACAGAAGCATCTCCTCATGAAAGCCTACCTCTCAGACTGTGAGGAGCATTTGTATTTAGTTATTTTGGCAGATGTTTTTATCCAAAGCGACTTATAAGTGAGGTACAAAAGCATTTAAAAACTAGATTATCTGCTCTGATTAAACAAAATTGTAGTGTTTGGCCTCAATTCTAAACATTGTCTGGAGGAAACCAGGCACCACTTATCAGCTGCCCAATATCACCTCTACAATGAAGCATGGTGGGTTTTTGTTTTTTTTAGCAGCAGGGCCTAGGAAACTGGTCAGGCTTGAGGGAAAGCTGAATGAAGCAAAATAGAGAGATATCCTTAATGAAAACCTGTTGCACAGTTCTCAGGACTTCAGACTGGGCTTAAAGTTTACCTCCCAACATGACAGGAGTGGAAATCTTGTTGCATCATACCCAAAAAGACTCAAGGCTGCAGTTGCTGTTCTTTAACAAAGTATTAAGTAAAGGGTCTGAACACCATGTACAATGTGATATTTCTTTTTTTTTTTTTTTATTCACAGACATTTCTCAAATTCTGTTTTCACTTTGTCATTATGGGACACTGAGTATACATTAATGAAAAAAAGAATTTTAATGATTGTAGTATCTGACTGCAACATAACAAAATTGAAATTGAAATTTACGGGGGTCTAAAAACTTTCTGAACCAACACTTTACCTCTCACTTTACATAGCTGCACCTTCTTATCCTGGCTATCCTTTCTACTTTTGTGCCATACCCTGATGTACTGATAAACATTGTACAGTGTTACAACACTATTGTCATGACTTTTTCTACTGTCACTTTGTATGATTAATAGGTGTGTTCAGTAAAGACATGAAAAATTATGACTGTTTGTATTGTCATCTTAGAAATATAGTGTTTGTTGATATTTGTAATCAAATTGCATAAACAATTTATGCAGCACACCACACCTTTTTTGTGACTGTAGGCAAGTGATGCTTGGATTGGTCAAAATAATATTTTATAATAGGATTTCATTAGTTGAGGCCTAAAGGGCCTATAGAGCAGGGTCAACATATACAAGAAACAGGATACATTTTTTTATTTGACATTGTAAAACAAGTATCATCACACAAACATTTCTGCCTGATGAGACATCACACTTGTTTCTACCAAACTTCCTTTTCGTTTCTGTCTATTGTGTTGTAAATAGCACCTTGTTTTACTTGTTGGACAAGATCAGATAATGAGTGTGGAGTAACCAGCAGTTATACATAAGTATTTGCATAGCTTTCTGTGTCAAATTTAATTGAACTGAGTCCAATTTGTTTATTTTATTAGCTGAAATTGAAAGCAAACTATCTACCCCATGAAAATATTTCATAATTTATACCATAGTGTGAAGTTTTAAAGCTACAGTATGTATAATTAAAAAATATTTTAAGTTGAAATAGGCCCCAAGACCGCATAGTATTGCAATGCTTTTGTGAGCTAATTAACAATACACAATTAAATGCTTCCTATTGATGCTTGGTATTCATGTTAAATAATGTTTTTAGCCCCAAAGAGGGGTCTTAGGGCATGCTGTTGTAAATCTGTAAGGTATATTATTAAAGCAAACCTTTCCAACCCAAAAACAAAAAAAAAATCATGTGACTGAACACACCCAACAGTTCAATTCAGTGACTAAAAATAGCTATCAGGGTGATCTCTGTTCAACAGAGAACATATTCTTATTATTCTACTAAGACCATATCAAGAAGAAGAAGAAAAAATACCAATATCTGAGTAAAGATATTCATGGTAACACCAAAAATAAATTATTCACCCACACACTCTATTCTTTATCTTTTTAATAGTATCTTCTGATACCTCATGTTTACAATCACATAAGCAGTTACTGTCAGCATGCCAACAGCATGTATGCTGCCTGAGTCACCGAACATTTTTAGCATTTGGGCAGCATGTAGCACAATTGGTAGGGCAGTTGTCTTTCAACCCTAGGTTTGGCAGGTTCAATTCCTGGTCCTTCTGTAAAGGTGGCCAAGGTGTCCTTAGACAAGACACCGAAACCCCATAGTAGCACATGTTCTATACATGCAGCTGTCCACACAACAATTTCCCCAAGGAGATCAATCAATCAATCAAGTATCAATTATTATTTCAGATAAACCCGGCATACATACATACATACAACATAATGTGCTACAAGATGATATCTGATATGTATCTGATCAAGTATATAGCCGATCTTGATAATCCTTCAAACAAACCAGTCATGTCTTTTCTTCTACAAGCTAGACTTCATGCCATTCTAACTATTGTGTCGCCAGAGCCACAAGCCAGTTCTTGTGTGCTACCTATTACCAAATTACCTATTAGTTTATTAAATTTACTCTGCCAGTTCAGCACTTACATATGTTTGCCTCAGTCAAGACTTATTTAACAGCCTAGTGGCAGAATAAAGACATTCTCCTTTAAGTTCAGTCTGCTTTTACCTATGCAGTTGTTTGTGCAACATCAGGCCCTTGTGTGTTAATGTGAAGCTTTGGTTGTGCAAGCCATTAGAAATGAATGCTACGCATACACAAGATGTAATTCAGACCAGTATGACAATCTCAGCAGCAGCTTTGATTTACTACAACAGTAGTGAAAAGTGTTGAGGAAAAACACTTTTAGTAGTGTAGTCTGTTGTTCTTTGTGTTACTCTGAATGCTCCCTAGAAGTTACATTGTGTTAATTCATAAATCAACTACCTTATCCTTTCAGATGCCACAGAGCCACATGACCCTGAACACGTCTCTGTGTGGACATAACATTAGGTTTCATTCAGCACTGCTTGTCTAGTTTCAGAAACACATGGCTGTCAATAACAACCATTTTTATTGGGTATTTATTGTTTTATTGTAACTATACTATACCTATTATCTCTTTAGCAATTTGTTCACTGTAGTGTCATCTGTAACATCCACTAAATGTCAAAGAAATTGTGGAAGTTCAAGCTAACGTTTCTTTATACACCAAACCCCAATCCTATGTCATTAAATACAAAGACATTAAGTGTAGTGCCTGCAGAGATAAGATCTGGTGTACTGTTGGTATATTATTAGGTGACTTCCTCTATGTGTCACATTTTTGATGCTTTTGAGTTAAAAAAATGTCATCAGTTGTGCAGACTTTTTCTCACCAGTTGATGATGCAAAAAAATTATACATTCATGTACACAGTCATACACATAGGTCAAAGGATTTTACCTGTTTGTGGAGCAGGGTTTGGGAATTGACTCAAACTTGACTGATCTGCAACTTTGCATCTGTTCATGTTAGGATCTTCCTCCTCTTACAGTAAACCATGAGTCTCCTTATCTGATGTGGCTTGTGCTACTAGTCTGCACTTGAATTTGCTGTTCAACATGGTGCAACTCTAGTTTCAGGCCTGTAGCCTCACAGAAGCTGTGGGCTGCACCTGGTGTGTGTGCAACCTCAGACACAAAAATGAAGAAGTGAGATAAATGAGCAGCGGGCTACATACAGAATACGCCTGCAGAGTCAACTTAACTGTGTCAAGTTTCTGCTGAAACAGTGTGGTTTTGTGTGTTCTTGTGTGTGCACATGTGTGTTTTAAAATGTAATGCATTGAATTATGGTTGGCGTTGATTTATCTTTAACTCAAAAAAGAGGAAGAGAGATACAGGTGGATTTAATGTTGTGATTGATTGGTGTAATTTACAATGCCAAGAAGATCACACTAATTGCAGCCAAATACCAGTCCATAATAGTAATATTAATGTCTAACTACTTTTTGACCTCACGTATCTTAAAACAATAACTATAATAATCTAAATGAACCATCTCTACGTGAGATAACTGTCAGTATCTACTAAGGTTAAAGAGGAAGAGTAGCTATAGACACATCACATAGGTGCGAGGCTACTCAAAGTAACATCAATGAAAAGAGATAACACCTGCACACTTATTCATACACCATTTTTATCCGGTACCTGAAAATGATAACATCTCAAAATCACAAGAAATATACTGAACCAGACATACTGCCCTTCTGACATACAGGCCTTCTGATAACCAACTAACCCTGCTGCACTCCGCACCTGCAGTTTTTAAGATGTTCTGTTGAAATACTTTACTTACAAGACTTAGAGTAAACATCTAGACAAGAATGTAGACATCCAATAAGTGGCACGGTAAGTTTGTTCTTTATTTAATGAAAAACTAAAATGTACTGCATTTGAAAAAGAAAACCAAACAATATTAATGGTAGATGTCAGAAAAAGAAAAAAGAAAAAAATCCTATTTGATTCATTTGATGTATGCAAATGTATGCCTACGACACACAGGTGGCATCTTTTATGGATGACAATTGTGCACGGGGGATTCACATAGGTGCATGGAGATTCATAATTACACAAGTCCTTTCTGTCTGCTGTAAATAGCTGTGTTCCTTGTGTTTTGACACAATAAAGTTGGGGGCTTTTGAATGACATGTCACCTGTTTTTAAAAAGACTTCCGCTTGATGATGTTGATTGTAGTTTCGTTAAGCAATTGAGAAAAGAAATAGAGTTTAAAGTAAAGCTGCTTGTCTTAATCATTTAGAGCACAAATTTGTTGTCGACCATATGAAGGAATTGTATCTTTGCTTCACACCCTTTTGATTTTATCTTTCCATCCCATCCAATGTGTGCTTATTGTTGTATGTTGCATTTCCTGTTGTTTGCAATATGCAAGAAATTGTGTGAGCCTAGGGTAAAACACAGAATGGAAACAGGCTATTTTATGGCTAAGTTTGTTTTATTTGTCAGCAATATAGCTACCAGTATACTCAGGAGTCCACTGGGTTTCACTATGAGTATGAGACTAAAATGTAAAAGTTAATAACTCTAATTAAACCTAAAACTGCTTAGTGAACTATTTTTTAAAATTTCTACACATTAAATGGTCACATACAACTGGTCTTCGAGTTAAGCTGGGCTAAATGTGTCTTCGAGGTCCTGTTCCTCTGTGCTATACACATATCTTCTTAACTGTGTCAGTGACAACAATAACAAATTTTATAAAATTTATTCCTCTAACAATGAGTGTAATATCTAGAAACAACTAAAAGTGAGCATGTTTTTGTTCTATTTCTGTGGTGGTGGTTATAATGTGGGAAATGAGGTTAGCTGTTAGAAGTTAATGAAAGAGCCAAAACATTAGAAACACATCCTAATATAATGCAGTTCATTACAACTCCTTCACTCACTATGACTTTAATAATAAACATTTGTAAGAATTATCACATTTCAGACGGTTCTAACTGGAAAACTGAAACACTGTAACTTTGTAGAATTCACAGCAGAGCTGCTGTATTTGATTACATTGGATTTTACTGGTGTGCCTAATAAAGTGGCCCATGAGTGTATATGTGCAGTATAACTTACTATGCCTCGTGTTTATTTTTAATCTAGTAATACTGAAGTATAAAAGATGACAAAGCACAAACAACAATAAAAAAAAACGGCATACAATTTTTTAAATTTTGTGTTATTGCCAACATATCCCATGAAGACACTAAAATCAACAATGTACTGTATACATCTGTGAATCCACAACCTCATCTAAGCTTCTCTGTATGTGCCACAGTGCTCCGTTGTGCAGAAAGCAGTTTCAGACACTGTAAAAAACCATGGTCTATCTAATACTTTCGTCAAATTTGATGTAAGGAAACTGTTTGTAATAATTTGTGAACAACGGTGGAGCTCTGTGGCACAGATGTATAAGCTAAAAGCAGGATTTGGTTTCACAGATGATACAATGATAAAACTATTCATTGTTGCCTTTTCCCTTTAAGTTTCCTATGTGGGATTTATATTATGTCTCAGTCACTTTCTCCCTGTGACCTTTCATACCAATAAGTAATCTTTAGCGATGGATAGAGGAAGTAAGCAGGATCTACTTCTTCATTTTCCTTCTTCTGCTTGCTTGTTTCTGTTGAGGTGCGTGATTGCATGTGTGATTAAACCTATGAAAGACCTCACCTCCTCTAGTGATCATAAGAAACTAGCAAACACTCACATTAAGATGGAAATGTTGCTGCGGAGGGTCTGTATCTTCCACTGTGACTCCAACTTGTGTGTGTGTGTGTGTGTGTGTGTGTGTGTGTGTGTTAGGTTGTTTACTGACAGGGTGTGTTTCCTCTCACTGACCTCTGTGATGTCACACACACTAACATACTCACAGACTTGTTTGACTGGATGGAGTTTCCACAGTCATTGTTTTCATTGTGCTACTCTGAACCACTTTATTGTTTTGTCTCTACTGTACTACACTGTGCAGACATGATGACGAGTTAAGTTACTTCCCAAAAACTATATATATATATAGCTGTTATGATTGCCTTGTATGCGTCACTTTTGCTTGGAAGTGTTGTGTAATAATGTCCAACTAGGAACTGGTTAGGTAGTACTGTAGGCAAATATGTGATAAAAGCTAAATGTTTGAAACGCTGCTGAAATTTGCAACTTGGGTTAGGTTAAAGATAAAATGTCAGTTGACTTCTGTGACAAATTAATAGGTTTTGATGCAGCCTGATCTATTTGTCAAAAGCACCAGGGGAAATCATAATCGGATCATCAGATGACAGTAGTCAGTTACTGCTGGTTTGAAGTGTTCGACCAGAATTAAAAATACGCCATAAAATGAGGAAATTGGTGACATGGGGCTGATGCAGTCACTCACAACTGTAGGCGTTCAGCCTCAACGCTCGCTTTTAACCAGTAAGATCCTTGTCAGTCATCAAATGCAAGAGTTTCATCTACAAATTGTTGAATCATGTAATGAAGGGGCAGCACAGATAAAAGAGAAAAAAAGAAAAGGGAGAGCTGAGAGCAAATGCATAAAATGGGGAAAATTGTAGCTAAATGCTGACAAATAACAGAAATGTTCATGATCAAGGGACTCAATTAGTGGTTAAGTAACAACAAAAATAAAGTAGAGCCTCACTCAGCATGTCATAATGTCACAACTTCCCTACTGAGCTATGTTTAAAAAACCAATAGCACCAATTAATCCTGCTGCATAGGAAACCAGGAAATGTGTTGCAATGCATGGAGATAACACAGAGAATAGCTACCTGTTTTCTGTCAGGTGGAAGTACTCATAGCCAACAGTCATAACATGCCATAATAGTAAACTGTAAACACACAGCCTTGAGGAAATGCTCCAAAAGTACACAAAATTATATGAGTGAATATGTGTCCATGTAACCTTTATTGGAAATGTAGTTGACTAACTTTAATTTGGATGTTTTCAAAGCAGCGTGCAAAAGGTATGAACAATAAACCTCCCTGCATGAATCATGCCAGTCCCTTTTATCTTTAAAGCTGCAATAACTGATGTTTTACACATTTAGGAAGAAATTAAGTGTAAATGGGTCCAGATGTGTTGTGTCTCAGCTGATCTAATCCACTTCATGTTTCTGTGGTACATCCAGACTTTGTTTTGACGTAGTGGCTTTTAAAAAAAGCAACTACAAAAAGTCCTCTGAAATTAGATATTACCCCTTTAATCCATAAGACGTCATTATTTATTTGTTTATTTTATTTTGTATGGAGAATCTGCATTCTCTAAAGCAATCAAATAAATGTAGTGGAGCAAAAAGTACAACATTTCCTTTTTAACTACAGTGGAGTAAAAGAAAAGGTAACATGAAATGGAATATACTTAGTTACTCACCACCCTTGAAAAGGGCAATACCTAATTTCAGCTGTCTTTCTTTGAAACAAAGCAAAGTCTGCAGCCACAATTGTGTTCCTTGACCCTCCCATCCTGTTTCTGTGAGTATGTCACTCGCGATGTAAAGTAACTGTGCCACAACACGCTAACACTGCAGTGACATAAGCTTCTTTTAGACATACCCTGATGCCCCGACCATATGTGGACATTACCCAAGTGAGCTGCATGTGAAAGCTCAAATGTCATATGGTCCCAAGATTACAGCATGACTCTGAGCTCATCCTGCAAGCCTCTTTAATGTTATTTCTAGAGGATGTGTGTAATTTGTGACGTCTGTTTTGATGAAGAGATGGTATTAATGATAGCAGCTAATCTTAGTTTGCACTGCAGTCTTTTAATGGGTCACAGCTTTACAATTAATTTGAAATGAGAACCTAAGATGGAGCGTGCTCTGCCAGCTAGCTCTTACGGGCCAGTCAGAAAAATAAAAAACAGTAAAATCAAAACAAGATCCAGGTGTACCTATTGTGAAACATGAAGTCTGATCCTGTGTACACATAATTTATTAGAAAATGTGTACAATATTATTTACTGCAGACTTAACAGCCTGACAATACAACATTTTTAACTGGAGTTAAGATTTCAAAGTATAGGCACTTGGATTTGTGCTTATGAGTATTGGGTTTGTGTATTCATTCAAATAAGACTTGGAACACAGCGTAGAGGAACAATGTTTTGATTATTCTGGAAAACCTACAAACCTAATTGTTTTTTTTAATGGGCCTAAATGATACGTGCATTGTTTCTTAAATTTTGCTTTTCTAAAATAATTTTCATTTGTCAAAGCTTGAAGCACCGTAAATGAAACTCTACCTCCCCGATATGCAGTGATATGAACATCAGAGACAAATCAGAGCGTGAGAAAGTGAGAAATATATTTTTCGTGATTGAATTTGACCCTCAGTTTTTGAAAGGGTAGCATTAAACTTAAGTTAAATAAGGACAGTGCGTGCTTACAAAAACAGCCAGTTGTTTGTGACTATTCTCCACTGTGACCACAACACCCTGACTTTCCACTGTGCCCTTTCAACGTCAAACAAAAGACTTTTCATTGAGCAACACCACCAACATTAAAATTTCTCCAACTGCAAAGTGTCAGCTTCCATTACAGTTTATTATTTGCTGATGGGTTTAACTTTCACACAAAATAAATGTAGCGTTTTGACATTGTCTTTTGATAGTCTTCTCATTTTGGGAAAGTGTATTTCTCATTCAATTTGCATATTACAGCATCCTTTTCTTAAAATACTGACATTTTATTCATTTCATGAATCTGGTATCTGGTTTTGTTGTAAAAGTTCAGTATCATAATGACTGTAAAAAGGATTCATGTAACTGTAAGTAAAACATGATGTAGTACTTAATGTTTTATTTATAACACTAAGCCTGTACTCTGGGGCTCTAGCTTATACAAATACGTAAAAGTTTTTGCACTTTTCATTATACCTGGTGCTGTGGACAAAAGTGTCCATCAAATATCCATGTGGTATAATTTTAAATCTCTCCATCTGAGGCAGCAGAGTTTCCACTGTCACGGTTTACTACGCGTCCCACCCTCACTGACCAAGTTCCCTTATGACTGTATTCTATTTCAGGAGTGACCCAATGTGAATGGGCATTTCCTCCAAACAGGTGGGAGGGAGCTCTGTCACGAATATACTACAGACTGGTCTGTGTTAAGTCATCTTATCCCCTCACGGAACAGCCTTTAACCTACTGAAAGAGCAGTTTATTTGATCAGTGCTGTTGAGTGTTTCCCTACTGACCACTGTTAATCGTACAATGTCACCAAGGACGGTGATATGTGTTTCTGAAGTTTGTGTTTCTGTAGTTAGTGCTGTTGTCTTTGCTTGTTGATATATATCATTAATCATAGTAAATTAGGGGTAGTTTTACAATAAGTCCGTCCCTGACTGGCTTTAAAATAAAGTAAATACCAAGGAACAAATACAAATAACTTGTCGCCAAGGTGACATGGACCCAACCAAGCAGCAAAAACCTTCTGATACTCAAAAACAACAGTCAGTATGTATGTGATCCAACCGCACAATATGTAATGGAGGACTGTCTTTTGTCTTTATTATATACCTTACATATATAATAAATTTTAATTTAACTTGTTTTATTACATATTACTATGATTTATTGATCATAGTCTTTTATCATTTATTCTAATAATATATTATTATTATTGTTGTTACTTCATTTTTCTGTGTGCATGGTCTCTTTGTTTTATGTTTTGTTTAGTATGTCATGTTATGTTATCTTCTCAGTCATCTGTAAAGCACTTTGAATTGCATTAACTTGCACAAATGGTGCCACATAAATAAAGTTTGACTGACTGACTGAATAAGTATTTGGTTTATGATGTAACCTGCCCAACATTGTTGTTGAATGGGAATTATTTACACTGTGCACTTTAATTATTTTACAGTGGAATGAAAACAGTACAACTAAATAATCTTAGAGATTAAAAAGTCAAAAAATAAGCAAATTTCGGAGTAGGTGTTCAAAGTTGGATATTATATCATAATGTAACTTAAATAAATAAGTGTAGATGCTACAATTTATCACATATTACACAGAGATCAGTGTAATTCAGCCTGAGAGAAAGTCGGCTGTGGTATGAAAAAACATTTATGATTGGCTAATCTTGCATTGTGTTGCTCGTGCTGTAACCTATAATTTTAAGTCCCAATATACTACCTTTAATAACAATAAGATCTGCTTCTATAACAACCCAGGTATACTTTACACGTGTGTAGCTTTAACCTATATTCAATGTAAGGTGATCTATATTTAAAATACTTTTTTTTTTTAACCCTTCAAGTAAATTTAGTTTAGACTTGATCCATCAAAGTTGTGATATTTTAAATGACAATATATTAACTCCTGAAGTACTTTTATTTGTAACATAATTTAGCATTTGGTTGTTGTTGTTTTTCAGTTTTTACAATTAACGCTAAATGTATTTCTCTCAGTTCTCTCTGATACCATTTTAAAGACATCTGAGAGGAGTGCAGAATAGTAAATGGTTTGAGGAACTCTTTCTGCCGGTTTCTGATCTCATGTCATCAAGTGCCGCTACAAAAAAATCACCTTGGGCCCATTTAGAAAATAGAAGTTACCTTTATAGTTTATGTGTATAAACAGTGTGAGTAAGCAAAGAGAAGTAACACCGTTCTCTGGTATCACACTTTAAAGGTCACAGTGTGCACTTGTGCATTTCTGCCTATGTGCATGAGCACCTGCTATAAATGTCCGCGCGTTAACTAGAACTTCCACGTGTTTTTGCGTCTTTAATGGCACAGAGCTGCTTGTTGCACTCCACTGAGCTGGACAGCAAACATGCAAATGATGCTCCACTGGAAGAAAAGAAAACTAACTCATAAACACCACACTAACACTGTACTGTCATCAAATGACAGCTAAAGTATAAAAATGTTAACATGCCTTTGTGTTTTTTATGTTTTCAGGCACGCCACAAGCAGAATGGAGACCTGGCAGCCATTAAGGTCATAAAAATGGAGCCAGGTGAGTATTTTATCTGATCATTTCTGTGTACGTTTGAATTTCTTCAGAAAAGGAGCACCTTGCAGAAGTTATATATATCTTTTCCTCCAGTCCTGCACATCTTCCTGTCCCTTTCAAAGAAATGTAACTAAAATGTTGAGACAGTGAATTAAAAAAACAACAACTGAAAAACAGGCCTGTAGATTTTCTGCCTACGCCCCTGGGCAAAGGTACACTAATAAACATTTTTCCGAGTCTGTGCATAGTCCCAACTTCATCTGATGAAAGTCCCCAAACTTGTTTTACTGAAATGCAAGACAATTACTAGCTCATATACTCATTATGATTCCATTAGGACAGCTTTTAACAAACCTGAGGCTGTAGCAAATGCTGAAAGGCAGAGCAGGGCACACACGTATTAAGAAATAGATAAGTCATCATTTCCCACAGTGGCACAACAACATCAGTCACACTAATAAAGGTTATAAACCATTAGACTCCAATAATGACTAAATAAAACAGGCTGCAGCTGCATTCACTTTGATTACAATAGAGTACAATAATTACCTTGAATTGCATAAGTAAGAGACTCCCCTGCTCATTGAGTGCATCAGCTTATCATTAAAGCTGCGCTACTGTGTGAAATATATCTGGTATATCAGCATCAAAGTAGTACTTTGATTGACTGAACTTGTTACTTACACCACTGACCTGCATGTAGGCAGCCAGTGTAAATTCATGCTGTGGAGTCAGTCGTTGTTTGAAACAACTGAGCTTCATTTCAAATTCTAGCGAAGAAAGTTTCAAAGTTTCTATTTTGAATAAAAGTTTAGCAAGTGAACTTGGTCACACAAATGTTTATGGTGGAGGACAAACCCACAATTAATTTGAATAGCAATATCCTTCTCCTTAATATAGAGAACCAACGTTGTGAGCGAGGTCAAGACACTGTGGTAATGTTGAACACTCTCGGTTATGAGCTAGGTCAACAGCTAGAGATGTTTGTGTTCCATTTCTGTTTCCATGTATGCAAGTATTTTTTTAATGTATATAGTTAAACTAATGGGTATACTGTACCTCCCATACACATGCACTCAGTGTGTGGGCAGTTATATCAGTGCGGTGGTTTTGACTACATGTCTGTGCAGCGCTTGCGCCTTTATTCACATGTAATGTGATAATAATAACAAATATGCATCTTCACTCTCTGTCTGGTTCCACAGAGGATGATTTCTCTATCATCCAGCAAGAAATCATCATAGTAAAGAGCTGCAAACATCCCAACATAGTGGCATATTATGGCAGCTACATACGGTAAGATGTTTCTGTGTTTATTCTCCTGTAATTATCATTAATACAGCAGGTAATTTAGAAATTTGCTTTTCTGTCTGCAGAGCTAATAAACTGTGGATCTGTATGGAGTTCTGTGGAGGAGGCTCCCTTCAGGATATTTACCATGGTGAGAGAGAGTGTGTTGCTAATAACTGAAGAACCAGGAGGAAACCTTAATGAGTTTTGAGTTTTAATTCATGTTTTTTTATTGATCTAAATGTTTTTTTGTCCAATCCAGGTCATAATATGTTAAAACATTTAGGCCTTAAGACAGACAGTAGCATTTGAAATGCTAAACTACGAAAGGAAAAAAATCTCAATAAAAATGTGTATTACAAAACCCGAGGACATCTTCAAAAACCCCCCCCCCAAAAAAAGCTGTGTGAAACTAGCACTCGATATAGAATTTATTATTCGTAATTTGCAAGTCCTTCCATCAGAGTGTTGTTAACATTGTAGATTATTATTATTATTATTATTACTTTGCATTATGCTGAGATTTAGGACTTTTAGAAATCCCCCTCCTACTCTTGCTGGTTGAGGTCTGCTCACTCAAGAATGGACGCACTACAGCAGCGATTGATGTCACAAGACACAGTTTTTCTTGCAGTTAGACAGATCAGAGCTATTATTCATGTTACCACTTCTAAATGTTAGATAAAAAACTTCACCGTACAGTGTGACAAAGGTACACACAGTTTTAGAAGGGATTATAAGGGATTATTAACAATATTGTAGACACATTTGGAACCAATAATACAGGTGTTGTCATGATTTTTTTAGTTAACATAATTTTATAAAACTAGCCTTTCATGGTTTCTCTCTACTGTAAAACTGGTCAGTAAATGTTCATGATAAATAGACATATTATCTATTGAATATATAATTTGTTATTCTAACCAAATATTTTATTCTAATCTACAGTAACTGGTCCTCTGTCAGAGCCACAGATAGCTTACATCTGCAGGGAGATGCTACAGGTAAATGTATTTTAAAAATACTCATTTAGGTTTAATTCTGAATAATTTGACTGTTTATAGTCGTGTCAGACACAAAACCTACTTCTACTACCACTGCTGCTCCCTTTATGTTTATTTTTCTCTTCATGGCTGAAATATGTTTAACAAGAGAAATTAATACATAAAAGTTTGTATTTTGCTGACAAACTCAGGCTTATGATATTTGCTTGGTGTGTGTGTGTGTGTGTGTGTGTGTGTGTGACCAGGGTGTGGACTATCTGCACGCGCAAAAGAAAATCCACAGAGATATTAAGGTGAGAATGTCAGACAGTTATATGGGACAATTATTCTACATATTTTAGTTTACTTTATCTAGCATGTATATGTGGTAAAGCATATTAGACTGCAGGAGATGAAACCTTCAGATTGCTGTTGGAAAAACTGGGTCAGTGCAGCAGCAGCAGAAAGTATTGTGTAAACAAGAACATAACAAAGTTTGGAGTCCAACCTGTATGCATTCCAGAGGAATAACTAATCTGTAATTTGTCATTGAATCTGCTGATTTTCTTTTATTATATATTTAGAAATCAGTCAGAATTCGTCTGTCAGACTTTGATATGAGGAAATCAGACCGTAAATAGATGACTGTTCTCTTTGAAGAAATTGTATTTAGACTTTACGAGTTGACATGTTTTTCATTTAAATTATGTGTGGGTTCAGCTAAAGATCACTAAGTGGGTAAAAGAGATTGTTTGTATAAAAATATGTTTCTGTGGTTGTGTCTGTGTGTTGAAATTTGTCTCGCCTTCTTCTGCTTCCAGGGTGCCAATATCCTACTCAACGATCAGGGCGAAGTCAAGCTGGGTAGGTGGATGTTTGCAGTGTCTGCTCTTTACTGCACCGGCGTGGTTATGATGAGTCACTTAAAGCAAGTGTAACAGTCAATTAACTGTCCCGCTAAAGTCATTTGTATGTTGATGAGGGACTGAATGTGCCTTTGCTATGTTCCCCACTTGTTGAGAATTTACTTTTTGGTGTTTTGAAGCCAACACTTACAGTAAGAGTCTACTGCTACATGTTCAGTTTACAAGCAACGTTTGACTTTGTGATAACGTTTTGATGTGTTTTCCACAATGTGTTACACCATAACCCAGAGAGGAAGACATTTTAAAGAATACAGAGTTCAAAAGTGGGTTTATGCAATGAAGACAAGTTTGTGTAAATAATTCATTAACTTTAAATTTTGTCTCCAATATTTTGTAGCTGACTTTGGGATCTCAGCTCAGATCACAGACACTCTGTCCCGGAGGAAGTCCTTCATTGGGACACCATATTGGTAAGGTCAAAACCCAAAGGGTTTCTCTCGGCATCTTTGAGTTTTGTCCTGTAAACAGAAGAAGCAGAATGTGAAGGGGAAAGGGGCTACAGGAAGCTCATTTACATATATTATTTCATGCATACAGTCAACTCTTAAACAAACTAATATAAAATAAGACATCACTTCAGTACATATATCATGGTTGCTGCATTATATCCCTTACAAAAAAGAAGTATATTCAAGTATAATATTAGTATACTTCTTTTAAACTAAAAAAATGCACGTATACTTTCAATTTACTTTGTATGTACTTATCAGAGGTATTTAAGTATACCTGCTGTAAACTAAGTATCAACTGAAAAGTTCAAGTATACTTGGTCTTTACTTGTAATTGTACTGTACAGGTATATAGAAATACCCAGCATGCATTTTAGTAGTTTAACTTTAAAAACAATTAACTATTAATGTTATGAATTAATAATTTGTCAGAGATTGTTGTGTGGCATGGTGTTTGCCTTTTAAAGAGACTAAGGATGGTCTGTAATAAAATGTTGCGTTATAAACTTAGAACCGTTAAGAAGGGTGAGCAGTCACTTGTCTCAGTAACTTTAGTCTCTGATGTCCTAATCACCTGTCCCTCTCTGTCCTCAGGATGGCGCCAGAGGTGGCAGCAGTGGAGCTAAAGGGTGGCTACAATGAACTATGTGACATCTGGTCTGTGGGCATCACAGCTATAGAGCTGGCAGAGCTACAACCACCAATGTTTGATGTCCACCCACTGCGGTAAGTGCACACTGAAAGATCAGGAACATGTACACCTCTGCACACACAGACACATATAAATAAGAAGAAGAGGTTAGAGGAGGTAATCTGAATAACGTTCCTCTGCCTCTCAGCTGGTGATCATCAACCTTAGGGTCATGCATTGTTTAACTTCACACGTTGGGGTGTATTACAGGAGCACTTGACCATTCAAGTTTGTTTGGTTTATTCATACTAGAGAATTACAGTCATGGCAGACAATGTAGGGGGCCCCAGATGTCCAGGTCATGGTGTTTCCATAAGTGCCATGTGCAACTGGGCTTGCTGGGGGTTCCTAAAGGTGTTTTACTTCTCATCTGAAAGGCTTCTTCAGTTCTGACTAGTGCAGAGTTTAAGACATTGAGCCTCTGCAGAGTCATTAACACATTGAGGGTCACTGAGGTCCGAAGTAGGTCTTGTGTGGGCCCAGTTAGACTTCATGTGTGAGGTAAGGGTCACATGAGTCAGGCTGTGAGTAGGTGTTAAACTCTCTGGGGAGGGATGGCAAGACTACATCATATGTGGCTGATATGTGGTGTCCCTAATGACACCACATATCAGCCATTTGTGGACACTGACTAATGACACACATGATAGCCAGGAGGCACAACGGCCTACATGTGACTTCAACAACGCCACAGGTTAAAAAAAGCATTTTGGATGAAAGAACTTCAAGCAAGTCCTGTCGCCAACGAGTAGCACTTCTAAAAACAAAGTCTTGTTCTTTTTCGTGAAGTATAAAGTGATCATATTTGGAACTTGATATTGATTTAAGTCCACCGTCAGTCTGCTCAAAACCCGTACAATTTAGGAATGAGCCCTGTTTTCATTCTCGATTACCGTCACAATCGCAGAACAAAATGCATTGCAGATCTTTCTCAAGTTCTTGGAAACATTCACACACGTGGCTCATCAAAACTCACCTCAAATGTTTCCCCTCACTGCATTGGTGCACATGTGGACAGACATGTGCACTAAAACTTACTGTATACACATTACCACCCATGCACATTGATGTGTGTTGTTATATTTTATACAAAACAACGAGTGTTTCCACCACCCCCGCGTCCAGCGGACGGATGCACATGCATGCAATCGTTCGGTTACACACACATTGTTCAATGAAACGCAAAGCAGTTATAGTCCTAAAACTAAAACTGAGTGTCTTAAAGGACAGACTAGACTTATGCATATGTATGTGACATTTACACGCGGAAATACACTCTCATTCTTTGTGGTCTACCATGTTTTTTTCCTGCAGCGTCCTGTTTCTCATGTCGAAGAGTGGCTACCAGCCTCCCAAACTGAAGGACAAATCTAAATGGTAAACGAAAACCTGCTACACTATTACTATAAATATTATATTTAATCATTTAGTCATGGTGCAAGTACAAGTTGTTCCTTCATTATTAATCAGTCTTATGATAAGCTGCAGTTTTCTTGTCATCTATATTTTCAGCGTTAAATAGATGCTTTGTAAGTACACACATTATAAAATCCTGCCATCTCTGGTCTACAGGTCGTCCGCATTTTACAACTTTGTGAAGGCGATGTTGGTGAGAAACCCGAAGAAGAGACCCAGCGCCTCCAAGATGCTCTCAGTCAGTACAAGTCATACACTGCAGTTTTAGAGTGTCACTTCTGCATGAAATTTGCCTATAAACTAAAGCTAGAAATGAATGTATAAGAGAACAAAGGCTGTCAGTCAAAGGGAGTAACTATACTGTAGCTAGTTTGACCATGCATTTTCTTGCATATTAAACCTTAAAATCAACATTTTATATAATATTGTGTCAAATAGCAGTGAAAGTGGTTGCAGTTTTAAAGAGCTTCAGATCATTGTTGAGATATTAGGTCTACAAGTTTACAGCTTTGCTTTACTCTCACTACTCTCACAGTATCATTTTACACATGTTTTCAGACAGAAATCCTCCTAAAACCTTTGTTCAGCACCAAACAGTAGACAAACACAGTTAGAGACCAACTAACTGGTGACTTTTAGTGTCTAAAGATTCAGATGTTTCCATTAGGAATCGCAAGACACCTCACTGCTGATAACAGTTTTTGCACTTATGATTAACTTGTTTACCACCTTAAACCTGTGCTCTGTACTGGTAACCTGTACTCCTCTACCTCTCTTCTCCACTTTCCTTCCTCTATGCAGCACTTGTTTTTGACCCAGCAGTGCCTGAAGCAGGAACTGACCCTGGACCTGTTGGAGAAGTATCGACATCCTGAGAAACTGAAGACCTGTCTTCTAACAGAAGATGAGGATATGGAGGTCCTAACCACAATCTTACTAACACTTAATTTGATAACTAAGATGAAGCACCATAGGCAGTGCAGAATTTATTGTCTTCATTGTTGAGCCTTAATCCTTGTATTTTTTCTCATTTATTTAAGGTGGGAGTTCCTGGCTCTTTAAGGAGGATCCAGTCCATCAGTAAACATAACCGGGCTGAGAGAACAAACTCTGACATAAGCTGTAAGTAAAAATACACTCACATTTTTTTCAAATATTGCCTACCAGGAATCATTTATTTTTTAACTCAACAGTTTAATCATTTATGTGCATATTTGCTTTAAGAACTATTAGAGCAGCTCAGAGGAGCATAGCTGTTAACAAAATAGGTCTGTTTATAGCAACATAAATATTCATAATACTAAAACTGTGCATAAGTATCTTCTACAGACATCCTCATTTAGTTTTCCCATATTACTGAATTTGTTTGAATAACTGTATTATTTTAATTACCATCCTGTCTTGGCACATTTATTCCAGCCCTTTTGCTCACAAATTAGTGGGCGATTATAGTGCTGGTGAAAGAAACTACAAATTGATTCTACCACTGTACTTATATATATTTTATATGCTCTTGTCATATTTGATATGATATTGTGGACATTGACTTAAATGTTAGTGTGGCAAGTGTCAGTGTGTTAAATCTTTTTGCTTCTTGTTGCTCAGTGGAACAAATTTATACTCAGAGACCTGTGAAGAAGGAATCACCAAATGCAACAGTAAGCATATGAAACATTTACTGCTACTGGTTTGACCTTTTAGACACGTATCCATGCATACAGTACATACCTAGATACATCATGCAAATTATACATATCTACAAAGATGTACTACACTATGTATACACATACATTACTGTGACCCTCCACCCTTCCTGATCCTTTCTTTTTTGCATATTTGTCATATTTTATATGTGTGAGAAATGTGCAAAAAATAAAATATCAGGGAGGTGGCAAATACTTTTTCATAAAACTGTACATATGTACAAACATAGCATATATGCAAACATATTCTGTATGTTCAAAATGCATGTATGAAGGCTGTTTATACATACAATACATAAATATACTTTATTGTAAATGTACCAATAGCCTAAATACATATGCATAGTGTAGTTTATATAGGACACAGTCAGCAATGTGCCCCGCCTGTTTTCATCTTAGTTACTATGACAAAGTAAATATTTTCATGATTGGGGAAATTATAATGGTAAACTGATGATAATAAACTGACTCATAAACCAAAAACCAGTTGCACTGTGTCCTGTAAACTGCGGCACTCATCAAAAGTGAACCTTGAGTCTAGGAATCCCCATTTGTTTCCTTGATTAAAAATCTTTTTTTCTATCATCAATTTGAGCACAAAGTCTATATTTATCATAATGATTTATTATAATATGTACTAATCTTTTTAAAATAATATTTACATGACAAAACTAGAAATTTATCACAACAAATACATGACAGGAATATGTAATTGTTGGCATATTTTCTGTAAACATGTACTCATTGACTGCAAGCTATGCATTTATACTGTTAAGAGGTGCAGACACTGTTTCATAAATAAAGGTGACTTGATGAGTTTGTGTTTGTTTTTTCCAGTTACGACCTTTAGTGGGATCAGCCGACAGTACCAAGAGCCCACTGAGGTAACAGAGTGACAGATCAGCCACAGACTTGGGGTCTCATTTAACAGAAGTGTTTAGCATCTCTTTTCTCTTTCTCTCTCAGGGAGCAGGACTCAGACACAGATGATGACTACGATGATGTGGACATGTAAGAAAACACCAAAGCTAAATATTTTGTAAACATAGATGATCATATGAAAAATTCTTACTTGGTAATTTATTAAAGCTCAGCATTGGAGTCAAGTCAGAAATATTAAGTGGTGTTTTTGATCTTATCGCCACTATGTGGTTGCATGCACTAATTTCAGTAAATTGCACTGACACTTTCTCTTTGTTTGATCAACTTAGCCCTACAATACAAGCCACCAGGTATGCTAAACAAACACAATCCCATTTCAGTATTAATGTGTATTTGCGTCATGTACACAAGAAACTGAATCAACACTTGCTCTACCAACAGTGCCACAGTACGAGCTGATGAAATCCCACCTCCACTTCCTCCGAAGGTGACTATTGAATGAATAGTAAACAAATAACTTCATCAGTGCATAAACTGCTATTATTAAGGCTGTGCATTGAAAGCCAAACCTGTAAACATTCCATTTACATAATCATTATTCTCATGAAATTATGTTTGTTATTGTTGTAATTATTTTTTACGTTAATTACATTTGTACTTTCACGTAAACCCTAAAATTTGTCCCATAGCAGTACTAATTTGTGTCACATCAGATAGTGTCCTGGAGCACATCACACCTCGTCCTGCTCTGTCCTTTTAAATTGTCTGAGATTATACTTTTTTCTATTTTTATGTTTATAAAGTTTTATGTCGGCATGTTTGTGTGTGTGCAGCCCAAAGCACGGACCAGCTCAGAGGAAAGCATGGCAGGGGAAGATGATCGGGCAAGGAAACCCTCCTCTCTGTATGCCCCCTCCCCTCTCATAAGAACCTCCAGTGGGACACACGTTCGACCTACACCCCAACCAAGATCCTCACGACACTCAGGTCAGCTTACCTTACTTTACACTATACTGAAGGGGCACAGTCATTGCAATGACCAAGAGAATGTAGGAACATCTGTTTACAAAAAATAATTAACAACAAGAAAATTGTCTCTTATTTGCCGCAAGAGACTTTCAGCTATAAAATAACAAATATTATAGTATGTGCATTTTTTATATGAGTGTGGTACAAATGTTATTGCACAGTTTGCTTATCGTGCGCTTATGTGTGTGTGATCCAGACCCTGCATCCCTACCTGTCCAGTTGAATGACATCCCTCCGGATCTCATTCCTCCTCAGCTCCCCCCTAAAGGCATATGCAGACGGAAAACCCCATCAAAGGTAGAGCAGAAACTGCAGTTTGAAAAAGGATTTATCTTGACTTTTTAAGTTCAAACCTTCAAAACTCGGTTTCCCGAAAGGGGTTATTAGCTTGACCCTTTGATAAAAGCACAAAGAAAGGATTTCCAGTATTTTCACTGGGCAACTTAACTGTTTTTTTTTAGATATAAGCAAATTTAGAGTTTGATGCCTGCAACACACATCTGCTCACATGTGACAACTGCGTTACATCACCTTTCCCTTTAATTACATGTTGTAATCATACGGACAGGCTAATTGTGAATGCACGCTGGGTGTACGAAGACCTATTTTTTCAGTCATCTGATGAGAATCATAGTTTTTCACAGTTTGGCTCAAAGTGTTGAGTCAAGACCCATCATCAAGACTGAGTCTATTGTGGATGCTCCTTTTATACCCAATCATAAGACCAATTAACCTGCTTTTTCTAGAATCATCCAGAACAAAGTGCATTAATTATTTACTTTTTCCAGAAATAAGAGAAAATTAGTTTCTTTGGGAAACTGAAATTCATTCATTCAGCAGGTACAACAGGAATAAAATGTTCAGTTCATGGTTAAGAATTACAGATGCTTTTGTTCAACTGTAGATAGATACTGGAGATAAATAAACTACACAACTTTTTCTATTTCCCTTTCAATCATATGTTTTGTCCTTCTGCACCCACAATATTTCTTTTTCATTTTCAGAATCCTGTTGATTGTGTCAGCCCCATCATGAAGAAACCTCCTGTGAGTTTCTGTTGCTTTGGCAGAAGTTATCCTCCCTTCATATCAACTCTGAATGTCTGAGACGTGGTGTTTGATGTTTTCAGACTGTGCATGTGTGTTCTGTCTTACCCAAGACAAGACCCTTTAATTATTTATGTGGTATTCATGTCCAAAATCTTCTGCATAAAGAAATAACAGCATATAACCACAAAGCAAAACGTTGAAGGGTTTCAGTATATGTGTGTTGTGCGCAAAATGCATAAAACTGTCTTGAATAGCTTAAATAGTTTGAGCTGTATCATCACTAATTGTAGATTAAGCAGATATGTAGTCTTCCTGGTAAGAGACTTTATGTAGCTGCTTAAAGTAGAGAAGGCAAAATGAATAATGAATAATTTAATGTTCTTCCCTGTCTCTCCAGGTCTACTTTAAGAAGATCTTCCATGGCTGCCCTCTTAAAATAAACTGTTCCACAACCTGGGAAAACTCAGCTACCAAAGGTTGTATCTCCAGATAGACTGTACAGTAAATTCTCTCTTCAGTTTTATCTGTCTGACCAACTGGTTTTCCTCTTGCTCCCTCAGATCACCACCTCATCCTGGGATCAGAGGAAGGAATCTACACCCTGAACCTTAACGGTTCAGAGGCTACAATGGAGCTGGTAGGATCTTTATCTAATTTACCGCACAGATTCAAGTGTTTTACAAACGTTGAGATACAGATGTGATTTGAGATGAATAAAGTGAGCACAGAAATTCTCTGGCAAAAGAATCTAGTCTAGTTGGTAATGTTGATTTGGCTTTGTCTTTTGTTCCGATGTTACGATTATTGTGAGTCAAATATCAGAAACACTCTATTGTACCATCTATTCTTCACTGCACTGGTGCAATAAAGCAGCAGAGAATGAATAGATGTCTACTTACTTTCTCTTTCAGTTGTATCCTGGGAAGTGTACCTGGGTCTACACCATTAACAACGTCCTCATGTCTGTATCAGGTAAATTAAAAGATTGCTAAATAAGAAGTGGAACCCATTTACATATTTGGAGCTGTAGTCCTGAAAAACGTTTCAAAGTCTCAGTGGAACTTATTGTTTAGAGAACATGTTGGGGAGCTGCAAACAAAGCAGCTGACATATTTCAAATAAGGCTGATCGTATTAAGTTCTCATTGTTTAGAGTGCTCTTTGTGAATTTCCCATCAGCATTTAATTCATTCAGTCCCATCTGATTGAAAAGTGTTTTAGATTTGAGACTTTTTAACATTCAGAACTCAGAGTTTGTGAATAGACACTTCTCACATGGTTCACCACAAGGATATGTTCTGGGTCATCTCTTATACAACTATACACAAATCACTGTATCAGCAGGTTTAAGAACTGTCATTTCCTGGCATCTGCGGATGACACAGTTATAGTAAACCTGCTGAACAATGATGAAACATCTTGAATGTAACCTAAAACTCAGGTGTCAGAAATCACAAATTGTCATTTAACAAAAACAAACACACTGTGCAAGAAAAGTCAACACTGTCTTTTTATCGGTTTTCGGTCAGTTATCGGTTGACAGAACTTTGATGATGATGTTCTGCAGTAAGCTGTCATTGGAAATGTCCTTACATTTTCTCTTATCTGTTGTTTTAGTTCATTACTGGTTAAAATTAGTTACTGAACACATTACAGTCCATCCTGTCTGACAGTTCCCATCCCCAGCACCCAGAGTCCCATGTACTGCCTCGTGGCTCTGTTTAGGCAGCCACAAGCCAGCAGCAACAGAAACAAACTAACTTTCTACCATCTGCTATCACTGAGGTGAATTTAGATTAGATTTTAAATGGTGATGGAACAGTTCTCCTTATGTACTTTATGTCATAAAACTTTATGTTACAAATACAGTTTCCCTTTGGTGACAATAAAGTTGTGATTGATTGATTGAGCTAATTTACATACTAGTGTGGTAAAACTGGATTCTTTAGTGCTTATCATGTTTGTGTACTTTTAATAACAAGCTAGTGGTAACTTTAAAACTTAGCAATTCAGCAGAGAGTAACTAACTTTCACTTCACTTCACTTTTCCGGACTCAGAGTAATTAGGGTGTGTTGAGTCCATAATTTACATAATCTGCTGTGACTGGACAGTTGTTTTTCTGACAGCATTTTTTTTCTCCCAGAGACATTGCTAAGACAAATCAGGAAACTGACGCTGTGGCAATCAGTTTTTCCTCTGTTTTGTGTATAGTTGGATCATGTCAGGTAGTTAACAACTCTTTCCACTGGAGTCAATACAATCCTGATTGGCATTCACCTAGATTGCTTGCATTGTGTCAGGGAATATTTGCATAAAGTTGAGCCTTTTTCCACAGGCCTGTGTTGGGCACACAGTTGCAAAGCCAGCTTTCATTGACAGAATGAATGGCAGCTGTCACTGGCCTGCGTTTTTGCATCCATCTGTGTGAATACCCAAGGGAATATGTCTGCACTGCTGTCAGACTGTTCGGTGACTCTGGGTCACAGAAACTTTTGACAGCCCCTCTCCACATTAACACATGATTTATTTTTAAAATATCAGAAAAAAGTTGCATAATGTAGCTTTAATATCAGATCAGCTGGTTTGGAGTCTTTTAACTGGTTATAGTTAGTTAAGTTAAGTGTTTGTCTGCTGACAGCGACTCAACAAGATAAAACAGTTAAATAAAACAAACTGTAAAATCGTGTTTCTGTGTTTACAGGTAAATCATCACAGCTTCATTCCCATTCACTAAAGGAGCTGTACGAACAGGCTCGGAAAGACCAGAGGATGGTTTCCTTGCCGACTCACAGACTGTTACCTCGGTAATACTGGTGTCTTGATTTATGTTATTTTCTGTCACTCTCTCTTTCTAGTTTAATCTGAATATTATGTCTCCAACACTTGTCCACATCTGCTCATACCAGATAAAAACTAATTAATATCTGTTTTGCCTTCAGGAAATATGCAGTGACATGTAAAATTCCGGATACCAAAGGCTGCAAGACCTGCTCAGTTGGTGAGATCATATGCTGCATTATGGCAAAAAAATATTTTGTTTTATATGTCTGGCAGTTGCCTGCTTGTTTGAAGATTTTTATCTACATCAGGAAAACTAAAGTTATAAGGTATAGAGGTAGCTAATGAAAAACGTGTGCTATCTATTCTGACCTGTTTCCTGTAGCAGCTAACATGCAGCAAAACTGTGTGTTCCTGTGCTGTGCTCTGGAGTCCAGTGTGGTGCTGCTGCAGTGGTACGAGCCCATGCACAAGTTCATGCTAATTAAGGTATGAGTAAAGCTCGTTCTGTCCTCCACTGTTTAAGCAGGATGTATTTCACTACTTATTTTTCTAATAGTAAATTTGTTCTGTTACTAAATGGTTCGGATCTAATGCTATTTTCAAGACAAGTCAAAAGGTTAAACAAAAAAATAAATAAATAAAAGTGACACTTTGTATTATATATGCAACAATGCATATATATGACAGCCATGTTGATGTGGCACAAAATGGTCAAAACAACAGTCTGTATTTTATCCATGTACAGTATAAATGTACCTTCTTCTGAGGTAAAGCTCACACATTTCTTCCACTTGAAGGTTTTATATTAAAAAGCTGAGCAAAAAGAGGTGAAATAGCTTCAGTGTTTAAAATGCAAAGTTAACATTATGCACAGTATAATGTGATAGTAGAGGCTTATGTTTTTCTGTCTTTCAGCATTTTCCATTTTATTGGGTTGTTAACACTGACAGCAGCTAATAAAATAACAGCTGGCAGTGACATAAAGCACTTTATGGTTATCATCAAATTAAGGAGTCAGCTTTAGACCTTTCAACATGGTTTTGAGAATTGATTTCATGCCTTCAGCGATATGCTATGCTGTATAAAAAAGTAGCAAGTATGATGAAAACCCACAGCTCAATACAAAAAGACATTCGAAGGAAGTTTAAACTCTGGACTTACACTTTTCTTCTTTCATCTTGCAGCATTTTGACTTCCCCCTGCCCAACCCTCTGCGGGTGTTTGAGATGGTGGTGGACCCCCGGCAGGATTACCCACTAGTGTGCATCAGTGCATCTCGGGGATGTAGCCTCAACCAGCCGGTCAATGTAGAGTACATCAACCTCAACTCCAACACATCCTGGTTCACCAACACGGGCCAGGGTAGGTTTATACTAATATATAATATTAAAATAGTTATATTATTAATAATGATATATAGTAATATATTATTAGTACAACGATTATAAAGACTAAAATTATAGAAAATATAAGTATCTACGAAAATCGTGATCTGAATTGTGTTGTGTTCTTACAGAGAAACCTTGCCCAGAAGTAGTGCAAGTAAACCAGCTGGACAGTACCTCACTGCTCATCCTCATAGAAAGTAAGCAATACAAGTTTCTTTTAACGTGATTAATATTTAATTTATTATAAGCACAGCTATACATATACACAGATTTCAACCACTTAAGGTACTGTTGGCTTAAAATACCTGCATGCTAATGAAGATATAAAACCTAAAATAATGAGGCTGCTCTGTTTCAGTTCTCAGGAAGGTAAATGTGAACAAACTTATTTAACTTAATCATCTATATTCATGTTAGCGAGAAAAACTGGCCATCACAGTTGCATGTCTCAAAAAGTATTTTTTAAGACAAAAGGCAGCAGTTTTAACAGCATTTTATCATTTATTAGTTTTTTATTAGTTTTCTTTACATCTGCAAAGTAACTAAATCTTCAAATAAATGTAGTGGAGTAAAAGTAAAAGTACCATAAAATTGAAATACTCCAGTAAAGTACAATGAGTTGAGTAAATGTACTTAGTTACTTAACATCTCTGCATGTTATTTCAACATACTGGAGATAACATGCACCCTGGTTTGGCCCTGTGCACAATGGTAATGTGATGTAAAGTCTGTTTTAAAAATTAGGGTTTTAAAACTCTGTTTAATACAAGTCTTTGAGAGAGCTTAAAGAAAAAATCCACCGATCACTACACATCTGTGGATTTTTAATACATCCAAATGAATTTAACTATCAGGAGACAATAAAAGGCTTCACCCTTTTTACAACCCCTTTGCAGCTATCAGTGAAAGACTGTAAAACCTTTAACGATACAACAAAACAAGTGAGATCTTTGTATTTACAGTTAATTGCAGTCACACTA
Source organism: Helostoma temminkii (assembly GCA_900302695.1). Lineage (NCBI taxonomy): Eukaryota > Metazoa > Chordata > Actinopteri > Anabantiformes > Helostomatidae > Helostoma > Helostoma temminkii. The sequence continues at coordinate 2,795 of OMLM01007383.1, read as the reverse complement.
ATTACAACTTAAAGTCAGGTTAATATTGAACATCATAAAAATGAGGGTGTGAAGCATCCACAGGTAGTTCCAAAACAAGAAACTAAACTCATTTAGCTAAGCTTCACAACATCCTATGCTAAAAGCAAAATAATAGGGATGAGAGCTTACTACTCTCATGAGGCCCCAAACAAAACACAGAGGGTGACATTTACCTCTAATCTAGTGTTTTTAACAAAGATGAATCTACTTGAAATGCAAGGCAGGTGGCTGCCCACCCTGAGCCTGGTTCTGCTGGAGGTTTCTCCTCTCCACTGTCACCTAATGCTAGCTGAACTGAAAACACAGCTTTCTAGAGCTCTGTGAAGTCTGAAAACAATGCACAACATCGACAGTGAGCTTTAAAAAGGTGTATTTAGACATTTAGACCACTGGGAAAAAACATTTTACCATTTAGGAGTATATTTGATGTGGAGAATTCTCGTTACGTTTGGTCCGTGTTCGGTTTCCACATATGTGATGGTGCCAACACAAGTTTCCCTGTTCTCCGCAGAGTCAGTGCATGTTGTCAGTCTGGATGGGGAGTTGAAGAGCAACAAGCCTCAGGCGCATGAAATCGCCTTCTCTCGTGATGTTGCGTCCATAGGTGAGCACACCCTCTGACAAACCAGCGACAGCTAACATTGTAGATGATCTGAGCTCAGCAATGACTCTGTCTGTCTGTGCAGTGTATTTTGAGGACACGCTGTTGGCAGTGTGGCGTCACGGCTGGCAGAGGAGAGGACTAGATTTCTCTGACATTCTGGAGGAAATCACAGATCACAGGAAGATCTACAGACTGGTGCCGTCAGACAGGTACAGCACAGTTCACTCACTGGTTTGTGGTGATGGGTTCTGTACGTGGGGCTGTTTTCTGTCAGTTTTCACACCTTGTGTTTATTAGAAATAATTGGAAACTGTAAAACCCATAAACCTGCTTTTATAGTGTATGCTCTACATTCACCCTGATTAGGATGCCGATTGATTTCAGGCACGTTTAAGCTCCAGTATATCCATACCTGACATCCTCTGACCTTCTCACTGCAGGATGGTTGTCTTGGAGACACGTCCGATCGAGGACCAGTCAGGGATGTCCAATCTATACATCCTGGAAATTGCTGAGAATTATGTCATGCTGCCGTGACCCTCCTGTCTGCCGGCCTCAAGCATCACAGGAAAATCCACTTGTGTATGAATGCATCAACCCAGGATTTACAGCATTCAAGTGGAGAAGAACGGACACGCTGGGCATCGACGTTTGCTTCTGTCATCGTTAACTTTGACTGGGATGGATGCTGCAACAGTACTTTATTTTCTAATGGCAAGAGAGGAAATGTATCAGGCAGGGTGTTGCAGAATCTTACTGACCTAAGAATTGTTGTGTGTAGTCTTTATCCCTCAATCTGGGGGAGTCTGCTGTTATTTATGCTCATTTCTACATTGTTTGTGAGATACAGAACAATCTCAATAATCCAGGCAGCTGAGAAAACCCTAAATTAATAGTGAAAGACAGTCCTCCTCTCTGACACTAAAGAGGGGTATCCACTTTCTTTCTTCTGCCACAATATCATTGATCGCAGCAGTAGCCGCCTGCAGAGACTGAAATTCATGGCTTTTCAAAGATGCCACATACAAGCATAAAAGACTGCAGCATGGCAGCACTTCTGTTGCTCGCACCGTGTGTTGTTTTGTATCCCGAATTTTTACACCAGTGTTATATGAAGACAGACACTTATTACTAGTTCCACACTGTAATAAAGTTAATTAAGACAAGATGAGGTGAACTGTATTGATTGGGGATGGGAAGGTGAATGTTTAGTAATGAAGGTGGAAGCCCTACAGTGGAAAACAGTGGATCGTGAAGAAGTGCAGGAGACTGTATGCTGCTGAATGTCAAATGAAGAAGTTCATTATAAATTAATCAGTTCATCCTTATGAAGACAAATACATGGGGCAAGAAGTTGTTGGGAAACAACACATCTGAATTTACAGCGAAGGCACACAGTCACCGCATTCCCCTTCAGAGGCGCGTTATCCTTGAAATGAATCAACTTGCCCAGCAAAGCTAATTTTTAATGCTTAAAAGCCAAATCTGAGCGTGACAGTGACACATTTACGCATTCAACTGGAGCCATCTCTGGTGGCGCTAATCTCTTTCCATAAAAAGACGCCCGAGTTGCCATATTTTGCATTTTTAAGCGGCACCAGCAAACCCAGTATGAGCATCACAGTTTATCTCAGTGAGGGCGGGACTATAAAGTAGCACATGACGCTATTGCACATCTTAGAGTCGATCCTGCTGAGTGTCACCGGGAGGTTAAACGGGAGGTAAATCACCCTCCTCCTACCCCCTGACACATGATCCGGAGTGCGCAGTGCCAGGTCGGGCCAGCAGACGCACCAACACACGCACTTTACGCACACTGGATGAACGGAGGCAGGACCCGGTCGGGAATGATGCTTACGCCGGCTCAGAAGGGCTTTCTCTCTGGGTTTATGCACCAAGTGGCCGCGGTATAATCGCCGGTACTGGTGTAAAATGCACTGGATCCGACCGGGTGTGCTGGTCGGCCTAGCTGAGCTCAGCAGCTGCTGCTCGCCTTCGCCTCTCCCATTTCTATTCTAGTACTTTTTTTTATTGCATCGTTATTGTTTCCAGGTCAGAATCGCAGTTTCCTGTGCGGTTTGTTTGTACTAAAAATGGCCGGAGATGGCGGCGCTCTGAAGGATATCAATGAGATTAAATCCCAGTTCCGGACCAGAGAGGGCTTTTACAA